>LFZN01000319.1:0-33343 GCA_001578235.1 Pseudocercospora eumusae | reverse complement strand
TACCTAGGAATAAGAACCCGAAGCGAAACTAAACTAGAAGAGGGCTAACTAGGAAGAGACTAATAGATTACTAGAACCGAGAGCCTAGGAAATAGCGGCGAGAGACCTTAGGAACCGGGACGATATCGAGAGTATAGTCGAACTTCTAATCCGGGCTATATAAGAAGCTATAGAAGCAACGGTACCCTCGAGTAATCTATCTAAGTACTAGTAACTATACTAGACGGAGGAATATATAGAGAAAGTAAAGGAAGTAAGAAAGGTAAGGAGGAAGTAGACTACTACGTACTCCTAAGGGGATTAGGACGCATACTATAGGGCTACCTAAGAAAAGAAGAAATAGATTAAGAGGGATAAGATATAGGAGTAGAGATCTACGGTAGGGATACTTACGAAAAAGCCTAAAGATATATAGAGGATAGTAAAATAGGCGAGGTAACTAACTTAAGATAGAGACTAACTACCCTAATTCCTAAACATTAAGGACGGGTAAGGAAATACCTATACTACTAACGAGGATAAAGCGGAAGCCCTAGGACGATACTTCTTCGGCGGCTACGTAGAAGCCGACCTAACGGATATTCGAGGGGTAGAAGTAGAGCCGCCGATAGATAGGACTAAATAGAAGCTAGAAATAGATACGAAAGAGGTTATAGCAACTATAGCGAAACTTCTAGGTAAGAAAGCCCTAGGCCTAGATAGGGTATATAACATTATACTTAAAGCCTATAATAAGACGCTAGCCCCGGCGATAGCTAACATCTTTACGGCCTATATAGAATAAGGATACTACCTAAAACGGTTTAAGGAATCCCTTACTATAGTACTTAGGAAGCTATAGAAAGAGGACTACTCCTAACTTAAGTTATACCGACTAATTATACTCCTAAATATAATAGGTAAGCTCCTAGAAAAAGTAGTAGTAAGGAGGCTTATAGAGTTCGCGGAAGAGTATAAAGTACTACCGGAGGAATAAATAGGGGGGAGAGTAAAGAGATCTACCTTAATAGCGGTCGAGCTTATTATAGAGTAGATTAAATATATATAGTACTACGGGAAGAATAAAGTAGCGTTACTCCTCTTACTCGATATCTCTAGAGCATTCGATAACGTCTTACACGAGAGACTAATATATATCCTAAGGTAAAAGAGAATACTAACGTAGATAGTCGAATTTATTTAATCGTTCCTAGAAGAGAGGACGACCTAACTACTCCTAGGAAGATATAAGTTAGCCCCGATCTAGATAAACACGGGAATACCCTAAGGTTTAACCCTCTTACCGATTCTCTTCCTCGTATTCGTCGTAGACCTCCTACCGAAACTTAAAACGGATAGGACATTAGCATCGGGATTCGTCGATAATACTAACATCCTAGCGTAGTTAGACTCTATAGAAGAGAACTATAGAATCCTAGAAACGTAGTACGAGGAGTACGAAACATAGGTACGGAAGTACGGAGCTAAATTCGCGCCGGAGAAGTACTAACTAATCTACTTTAGTAAAGCGAAGACTAAATATAACATAAAAGCGCCGATTATAATCTAGGGATACCTTACTAAGCTTACCCTAGAACTAAGAGTCCTAGGTATATAGCTAGACCCGAAACTAAGTTAGGGCCCGTAGGTTAAGAAAGTATAGATAAGAGCTAACGCGAATAGGTAATCTATCGAGAGGCTAATAGCCTTAATATAGGGAGTAATATTCGATAAAGCGAAGACTATATATAAAGTAATTATAAAGCCGGCTATACTATACGGAGCCTAAGTCTAGGTAGTATAGGATAAGACTCCGAAGAGGATTATAGAACTACTTAATAGAGTCTAAGCCTAATGCCTAAGAAGAGTTATAGGAGCATATAAATCTACCCCTACTAAGGTATTAGAAATAGAGACGGGATCGCTACTAATATACTAATACCTAAAAGGAATAAGGTACTAATACGCTATTAAAACGACCCTATACTTAGTCTAAGAAACTATTAAGGAAGCGCTCGAGAAGATCCGTAATTAAGTACTATAGAGGAGGAAAAGGGTTTATAGGCCCGAAAGGAAGGTCTAAAAGGAGGTAGATCTAGCCCGGGGAATAGAAACCTAATATAAGGTATTTTAAGCTATAGAGAAAAGGGAGGGAAGAAGAGGCTAAAGCATAGCGGAGGAGATAGCGAGAATACTCTAGGAAGAAGAATAGAGAGAAATACCGAGGAGAAATAGGATACTAAAAGCGTTNCCGGCCTAGGAAACTATTAAGGAAGCGCTCGAGAAGATCCGTAATTAAGTACTATAGAGGAGGAAAAGGGTTTATAGGCCCGAAAGGAAGGTCTAAAAGGAGGTAGATCTAGCCCGGGGAATAGAAACCTAATATAAGGTATTTTAAGCTATAGAGAAAAGGGAGGGAAGAAGAGGCTAAAGCATAGCGGAGGAGATAGCGAGAATACTCTAGGAAGAAGAATAGAGAGAAATACCGAGGAGAAATAGGATACTAAAAGCGTTAACGACCTTCGGGAGTAATAATAACCGGATCTATAAAGACCTAAAGAAGGCGGAAGTAAGTATAGCGATATAACTACGCTTAGAGCACATCGGTCTTAGAGCCTACCTACATTAGAGAAGAGTCCTAGGAATAGAAAGTAAAGCTTACCTATATAGCTACCCGTCTTAAAACCCTAAGTATATACTACTAGTATATAAACGATAGAGGAAAGGGAGGAGCGAGTAGAGATACTAGGTAAAAGAGAGAGAATACGACAAAATTATTATAAATAAAGAAGATATAAGAAGAATTACGAAATAGATAGTTCGAGAGGGATACCTCGAATAATACGTACTAGCCTAGGAGATAGAGGAATAGATAGAGAGAAGGGGGGAGGAGAAGGAGGGGAGAAAAGAGGAGGGAGCATTAGGGTAGTAGGCAAGGTAGTTAGAGGGTAAACGCTATAATACTAGTATACCTTAGAGGAAGTTAAACCGAAGGATAAGGGAAGGAAAGATGTAACGAAGGTAAGGAGGAGAGGTTTTTACTAGCGAGCCTAGTTTCCTTTTTATAGAATACATAGCGTTAGACCTACATAGGCCGATAGGCACTAAAACAGGCAAATGAAAGATCGATCTATCTATCTATATCGAGAGGGTATTTAGTATAATAAACCGGCGCTCTCAGATTATTAAGGAAGGTCTAAGTATATAGTTAATCGCTTAGTAAAATCGGTTTATCGTTTACTATACTATTATCTATAACTTTATCCTATCCGATAGGCGATAACTACTATCGAGCGAGCCTTAACTAGTACCGACTAACGATGAACTAGACGCGGCGAGGGAGGTAGATGTAACGGCGGAGGTCTATAAGGATAATCTACGCTACGCTAAGGCGGTAGATAGCGAGAGTTACGCCGATTACTACGATAGAATCGCGAAATAGATGCTTACTAAGTATAAGGTATACTAGTCGAAGAAGGGGCTCGATGTAAGGGCGTAGAAATAAGAGGTACCCGATGTTATTCGGCGGAGAATATAGTAGAGGACGGTATATAGTAGTTAGATAGAGAGGCGAATAATGTAGGTAGGTTTTACTAATGAATTTAGTAACGGTTCTAGTTCTAGTATTTATCTTATTATGTTTAATTATCGCCGTCGCCTCTCTCGCATTCTAGTCGAAATTATCGTAGGTAGAAAGTCGTAGTATCTTAGCATAGGTCTACGATATTTAAATTCGAATCTATAGGGTATAGGTTTTTAGTATATAAAAGTACCTTATACGTAACCGCGATTTATTAGTAAAAAGTAACTACACCTCTATATAAATCTATAGTATAGACGTTAGCGTACATTTCTAACGAAATTCTATCCTAAATATACGAATTTACCTATCCTACTATATATTTTAGTAAGGGTTAAGTATATAGATGAACTTCTTCTACTTCTACTACTATTTCCTATACTTCCTATTAATAATAACACGTTATCTATAGCCTAATAGCACATATCTACCCTCTATCTACTATAGGTATCTATTCTAATAATTATTAGACCGAAGATCTACTAATACGGATAGGAAGTACTCCTTAAACTACTGCTAGTTTATACTAGAAGCGACTTCGGTATAGTCGAATTCCCCGTTCTTCTTTACGTACTCGCGTACTAATAATATACGATTAGCTAGTAGCATATCTCTATCCTTCTATATATTCGTATCGAGTAGGCGCTTAGTAACTATAGCGATAGTAGAGCCGGTACTAGTAGTAGCCTTATTATTAGTATGTTACTATTTAGCTAACTTCCGAGCGATAGTACGTTCTTCTTTCTTATCTTTTACGACCTCCGCTACTATTAGTAATAACGGCTCGAAGGCCTTTCCGAGCGCCTTCGTAATACTAACATTCTATATCGCTATATCCTCTTACTTTTTATAGATACGATCGGCCTCCTTCTATATCTTCTTTTAATGCCGCTCCTACGTCTTCGCCGCTTTTATAACTATTAGCTACTCGGCCGTTAATTTCTTACTATTAATAACCTCCCCGGTTACCTCTACCTCCTCCGATTCCTCGCCGTCGCCGTCGCCGTCGTCCTCGTCTTCCGCTAAGTCTTCGTACGAAGTAGGAATATAATCTCCTACGGCTATATCCTAGCTAACTAACTCGTCTATAAGCTCGTAATACTTAGGTAACTCGTCGCGGAAAGTAGTATACCGTAGATTAGTATCGAAGTAAGCGTCTTCGATATTACTTTCCGCTATCGGAGGCATACCGTTCTAGCTAGAAAGATGCTTTAAATAATATACCTAGTAGCTCTAGTCCTTCTTAATAGCGGCCTAGCGGTTCTTTAAGGCTACTTCGTTACGCTAGATATTAAACTTCTTATTTATAAGAGTTACGAGGTTACGTAGGTCTAGAAGCCTAAAGTTATTAGTATTAGTACCTCTACCGATCTTCTTTAACTCGATTAACTACTCGAGGAAGTACTCGGTCTACTATATAGTCTAGTATACTAGCGCGCTACGAGCCTATTTATTAACCGACTAAGAAGCTACTAGTATCGACGTTATAGTACGTTTCCGGCTCGTTACTAGAGTCTTCTTAGGCGCTATATTAATCGATTTATACTAATAACTTCTACTAGTAAAACTACCTACTATTACTTACTTTTAAGTATATACTCTCTCTCCGGCTTCGTACGTATACCGCTTCGTATACCTACCTCCTTCGTATACCGCTTTATATACCGCTTCGACGATTATTTACCTACTATAAGGCATATGTAATCTACTATAAGAGCTCGAGCTAAGAGACGGAAGGAAGCGCTCCGTAGCGCCGCGGAGGTTAAAAGTAGATACTAGACATCTGTTTCTAACCGCTTATAAGCGATTATAGCGGACGATAATCTACGAAGGTTATCTACTTTCTATAATCTATAAGATTATGCTATAATCGCTAACAACCGGTTAGGGCCTGAAGGGAGCAATCTCAAGCGCCCTCCGTGCTTCCCCGTCTTGGCGATCATGAGCTGCATACAGTATGCACATCATCAAGACTGCAAGTAGGCTCAGCGAGTATACGCGACTTTGTCGACCGCAATGCCGCCTACGGGCTCTGCTTACAACATCGACTGGATCTGGTCCTTCGAATCGAACCTTCACATTGCCAACCACCGCGACTGGTTCACCAGCTTCACGCCCATCACCTCCGAGATCAGTAGCGACAATGGTAGCTCGGTGGTTGAAGGCATTGGCTGTGTCGAGCTCGAAGTGAGAAAGCTGTATGGAGAGGCAGCAAAACGAAATAAAGGTCCCAAGAACTCCAAAATCACTCTCCGAAACGTACTATACGTACCAAGCTTCCCATGCAATGTGATGGGAAATCCGATAAGAGACGATTACGATGTGTCTATTGGCGCAGAGCGCTGGTTGATGGACAAGCGAAACGGTGCCGGACTTGGCCTGCTGGACAAGACTAAAGCTGGCACAGTGAAGCTCATGTTGAAGGGACAAGCGAAGGGCGATACAGGATTGCCAGACGACTTTCCAGAGAGGACGAAGGCTGTGTGGTCAGATGAAGAGAAGAATAAGTGGCAGGCTTCTCAACAGGAGTGAGGAGCATCCCGCTGCTGTGCACAAGTTAAAGGACAAACACGGCGCGTGGTTGGCAGAGAAGAACATAAAGGTACGAAACGAGGCCGTCTGCCTAGGTCCTCGTGTCATTGCTCAACTGCTCGCAGACCCAATCCAGCTATCTTGCAGTCACCACTTTTGCAGGGAGTGCGTGGTCATACTCGTTGAATGGGGATCAAGTCGCTGCCTACTCTGCTCTATACCGCTTAACCCCTCCGGCACGAGTGTCTTTTCATCTTGAGCATGGCCGCGCAGAGCACTCAAAATACTGCCATAACGTTCCTCTGCACACGCCGATTTATGTTCATCTACATGCTGGTGTCGCTGCTCGAGCATCTGTACCTAGGACATGCCTGGAACCGGTGGATCAACAGTTTCCTCATCACATTGATGAACTTGCTACCGGTCGAGATAATGATTGAATGGTCTCTGCAGACACAGTGTGCGGTGTCAGTGGGCTGGATACTGGAGTTCTCAAAGACATACTATGTAGGTAAGTGGTGTGCTAGGCAGGCTGCGTCACACAACGTGCAAGTACGGAAGGCACTAACGGCGTCGCAGGTGACAACGTCTTTCTCAAAGCGGTATATCACCCTTGACATGCAACATAACACTGCACCACCCGCAGATCCTCTTCGCTACACGCTCTAACCTTGACGACACCCCATTTCCTACTCACTGTCTACGTTTTGCACAACTTCGCCTTTACGAAAAGACTGAGACATGGCGCCTTCAGCTGCATCTGCTAGAGCAGCCAGCGCCGGAGCACAACCGCCCAAGCTTCTTGCGCTGATATACACATACCTGAACTCCTCCATCTTGCTCACTTCCAAGTTCATCTCGATCAAGACTTGCTACGCCGGCTTCATCTTCGTCGCAGCTCTGCAATTTCATAATGTCGTTCTCACGGAGCCCAACCTTCCAAGCAAGAGCGACCTCCTAAAGACCATCCGATCTAAAAGCAAGACTGCATTCCCAAAAACACTCACGAACGCTCCCGCGGCAGTTCACAAGGACAACATATGCGTTACTTGCAGAAACCATGCTCAAGGTTTGATTTCGTGTCACTGGATTCGTGGCATGGCTGACATTCACATAGCATCCTTCCGACTGTCCTGCGGTCACATCATCTGCAGAAGCTGCCTCGAGTCGCTCCTGGGGCGTGTCAGCACTTGCCCTCTCTGCGAACAGCACCTATTCCGTCGCAGCGCTTTCTCGCTTTCCCTCGTTTCATTATTGAGAGCAAACGAACTTTTCTGGACCACATCGCGCCGGGCTAGTAGGACTGCCGCTACTATATGGCCGTTGCTATGGCCACTAGGCCTCGCGAGCCTGAAACAATGCCTCTTCATCTACTGTGCCAGCGCTTTTTGTGAAGCTCACATGGCAAACTTGGCGGCCGAGAGGTTCAAGCGAATGGAAGATGTCCTACGGGCGCGGAGAGATGTTCCATTAGTCTCCCAAATAACGATCACTGTAGTCGCAGACTTCGTGCTGATTAGTACATTGCTCTTCTGGATTCAAAATTTATACGCATCAATGGTACTAAGGCTATGGGGGCGATTGTGTTTGTGAAGTGGAAGTTGAGACATGAGGTCGACGTTTGGAGGATATGAAACAAGGCTGAGGAAGCGTGGCTATGATAGAAAGTGAAATGCTGAGCACTGTAGTCGTGATGAGCTCAAAGCCCAGTCAGACTTGAGAGACGTGTCTTGTCTTCTTAAGGAGAAACATCTCGGCTCATTCACTTTGAGGGACTTCACTTCCGACTATTAAGGCTATTGATGCAGCCTAAACAACATCCCCATCGAAACTTGACGAAGTTTGAGTTTTGAATGACGTCTTACCTCGCGTCTTCGCGTCTTCCTCCTCATCATGCTATCCACAGTGCAACTGAAGCGGTTGATAGAAGCCTTTTACTTCAACGTCTATCATGAGTACCACAGAGCTACAAGCGTTCTTGCGCTTCTTGACTACAGATGCAAAAGTACCTCTTGCAACAGCAATCAGCAAAGTAAGAGAACTTCAAGCCGCGAAGCTAGATACACCAGAAGCTCTTGCAAAGATCAAACCAAATGCTCTACAAAGCACATTCCCCGACGAAAAAATGGCCAAACAACTCATATCCGCAGCAAAACGCAGAGCAAAAAAACGAGCAGTTGGAGATGACACACCATCCACACCAAAAAAGAAACGAAAAGAGAGCCTCTCCTCAGACGAACCGGCAGAACTGGAGAAGTCATTAGAGCTTCCGGGTAGTGATGCAAGCGAGGAAGAGTTGCGAAAGACGGTCTTGTTTACTAATCGTGCGCCGCTTGTTTTGGCATTTCTAGTCGTATTGCTCAAGCGTACTATGCCTGAGCAGCCGCTGTCAAGTCGACTAAGCTTAGCGCAGGCGTATGTGAGCCTTACGAGCAGGTCGCGAGCGGTGTATCTTGGCATTGAAAATGGGAAGAGTGCGGAGGATGAAGGATTTGGAGAAGGACAGCCTACGGTCGTTGTCGGCGGGAAGACGATCAAGGTTATTCGGAGGTGGGGGTATGAATGGAACAAGACGCAAGATGATGCGGAATCCATCGAAGAGCAGCCGGCACTTTGGGCACTGGATCTCGAAGCTTTGAAGAAATCTGGGAATGAGAAACAGCCGGCGAGGGTTCAGATCGGGGATGGTAATTTGCCTATCTACACTCCGCAATCTGCTCGAGCGTATTTGCTTAAATCTTTCGATAAGGCGCCGGCGTCTGATGCAGCTACTTCAAAGAAGTTGACCGGTGTAGCAAAGGCAGCAGAGAAGGAGCAGAATCTCGGCAAGCTTCTTCGGGCTCTTGACCTCCTCTACGAAGCCTGGGCGGCTAAGCTCCCTCCTGATGAGCTTGATAGCAGGACATGGGATTGGTATGTCAAAGTCAGACCGGCCGTTGCAGACGGTGCTGCGGGATGGGGTGGCAAGAATGAATTGAAACTTGCCGAAATTTTGGATTTGCGGCCAGGCACTTAAGTAATCGATGAATTCAAGGCGATGGCAGCCATTCTGCCAGCTTCTCAAGATTGCCGAAGCCAACAGCTCTAGCCGTCTCGAAAACTTCATACAGACTCCCGACAGGCTTCTCATCCAACCACACCAAATCTTTCCGCTCACCAGGAGTCTCGCGATCGATCAAGACCGCATTCCAACCAGCCTCCAGCGCTCCAGTCACATCCTTATCAAACTCGTCCCCGACATACACTTTCCTCCACTGCCGCGTCCCACCTTCCTCAACCAACCACCCAAGCACCTCCTCCGCCGCCCGAAATATCCTCACATCAGGCTTCTCGTACCCAACATCATACGACATGACCGCGAAATCAAAATCATATCCTTCTTCTCCCTTCGCCACGCCCCACGAACTCCCATACCTCACAGGACTAACCCGAAACCCCAACGACGACAAAACCTCTGGGACCCGATCGTCGGAATTCGTAATCACTCCTATCACCACCTTGGTCTTGGTCTTCGGGTGCTGTAGTTCTTCTCCTCGCCTCAATTTCGTAATCAAAGGCCGCACGTCTCCGAAAAGCGTATACCCCTCATCACATCGGAATCTATGTAGTAGCGTATGTACCATGCCGGTGGGCAGTGGCTGTGTGGTGCTGAGAGGGGTGAATGTATTCTTGATAACCTGTGACGAAAAAAAAAATTATCAGCCTTGTCCTATCCTCCAAATAGTATCTCTTACATTCGTCCACCAAATTTCAGCACCTAAACCTTTTGATTTCCCATAATTTGGGTTCTGTTTGGATTCTTCTTTGAAAGCTTTACCAATCAATTTCATTAGCAAGAAAAAACAAAAACATAACAAGCGTGTGACGTGACGTGATTTACCTTTTTTAAAAGCTTTCCCGACATCTTCGTTCGTAAAACTACCACCGAGTCCATACGCTCGAGCGACGTCGCCGTATTGTTGCGTGATGGGGAGTCGGGGTTTGAAGAGTGTTCCGAAAGCGTCGAGGCAGAGGAGAAGGTTTGTTGGTTGGGGTGGCATGATTTTCGAGAAGAAGAATGACGATGATGATGGGATGAGGTACTTATTTTATGAAAGATGATTGCCTATATGTAGAGGCTTATTACATGTGTATGTTGTGATGGAATTGAATGCAGGGTCCTAGGAACTACCGAGTGGGGCTCGCTTGGTGGTCTATGCTCGATCCTGGGGTAGGTACAGGTGCTTAAGATCAATACATGTATGGCCATGTTATAGTCGTAGTAGTTTCAGCGCCTGGAGTTTCCTCATCGGGTAGCTCGCCATTCTTCCGTTTTCGCTCCAATTCCTGCTCCTCCCTCGAGTAAACCCATGCACGCCAGCGAGCCTCAATGTCAGGGCCCGTGAGCTGTCGGCCCATCTCGTTGCGATAGTCGATTAAGATGCGTTTGATCGTCTTATCCCATTTCTCAAGAGACAGCTGTATGTTCTTGATGTCGAACATCAAGTTGAATAGCGTAGCTTCATGATTGAGAAGATCTGCATCTCTGATGAACCCATGCGGGTTGACGGTATCGCAGTCGTGTTGCTGGTCCTGCGAGTTTGATACATCCTCGTCTTGACCTTTCGGTGATCGAAGTTCGTAATCTCGGAGGCATGCGCCGTGTGCAGCTTTCTCGACTTCCTCCACCGATTTGCTGAAATGAAGCTTGTATGCCTGCCACAAGTTACCCGCGTCTGCTTCAAATTCGGTGGAATCCCACCAGAGCTTGTGAACGACACTGGACTGGAGTTGCAGGAAGTCGTAGATGCCGTCAAAGAAGTTCTGTCGTAGTTCTGCGGCGTCTGGGAGTCCAAGTCCTGCTTTGCGCCAACCTTCTTCACTCCATCTGCCATACCAGGTCTTCGCCTGCTGCGAACTGACGTAAAATCTTGTAAGATCCCATTTCAGGGCCCTCAAGTCGCTGCCTGCTCGCAGAAAGAGATCTTGCTTGATTCTGTGCTCGATGGAAGCGGAATGATTCTTAAAGTCTGAGCAGAACCGAAGTAGCTCGCGACTGTCTTTGTACGCTTGGGGAAGTACAGCTCTCCTGTGTCACATCAGCACGGATACTGCGGCTGGGGATGATAATACGACTTACAAGCCGGGAGGGGTGAATTCCATAACTTTGGATTCCGATTTGCGCGTGGCTAGCTGACGGTCCAGAAGCGCCGCGTCCTTCTCCAGCTGATTGACGAAGTGACTGCCCTTGGCAAGCACGGTGATAGCATGACCCATGTCGACGTAGAACTGTGCTGGAATGGGAACGAACCAATCTTGGGCAACATCGCCGAGACTCCACACCACTGAGGCGTCCTGTACGGGTGGCCCCGGCTCAGGGCTGAAGGCGCCAAAAACCCAGAAAATAAATATGGCGATAAAAACTAGCGCAGCATTCTTCTTGTGGCTTGGTGTACCGAAGACTGGGATGTAGTCCAAGAGCTCAGCAAAGAAGCTGCTCTGTGGACTTTTGGGTGGCCTGGAACGAGACCGAACTCGAGAGTGCGATCGAGAACGAGGTCTGGCCATGGCATTCAACTTGTTGAAAGCATTCTGGTAGGTGGTGTCTGAGTAAGTGGGACTCCGACTTTGTGGCGGCTCAAAATGGCCTCTCGTTGGGGTGATGCTTCTGCTTGGAGCGCTGCTTCTGCGCGGCGTTGATCGGACGGGTGATCTGTAGGGTGAGCTTGGGGCTTTGAGACGAGGTTGCTCGTACTGGGGCCTATAGCTCTCAAATCCGCTGGATACGGATTTTGGAGGCGAGTGTTCACTCTTCTCGGGTCCGTTGGGCGTGGGCTGCGGAGTCCGCTTTCCAGGATGTCTTTTCCGGCGAGCTGGTGCTAGAGGTCGGCGCCCTCGCGAGTATGGTGGGGATTGTAGCCATTCTTGCTCCTCGTAATCATCGTCTAAGCGCTGACCAAGGGCATCAAGTTCTTCTTGGAGATTGAGCCTGTTTCTGCTGCTGGCCCTACTCCATGCGCTCGTCGTTGGCGATCGGGAGATGGAGCGTCTTGGTAGTGTTACAGGCGGCGATACCATGATTTGATCTGCATATTACCTTTGCACATTTCGGCGCTTGGCCGGAGTGAGGATTCGTCGCCATTGCTGTACATTAACAAAGGAGTTCACTTGACAAAGACTTCACCTCCGGATTAGGCTGCTCATCAGCCTATTGTCCTGAGCGGCGGCAGACATACAGCGTGAGGTCAGAGCTATGCGTGCCTGGACGGATGATTGGTGGCGGTTCTATGGAGGTGTAGTTATGTGCAGTTTTGGTATGGACTTGGAGGAGGAGGCCTAGGGAGGTCAAAACTTGGCCCGAGCTTCGACTTGATTGTCACACGCTCCCCGCCATCATGATGGGCTCGTCATTCTACCATCACATTCTTGGTCCAAGCCAAACATTCGACGGTAAGTCCACCTCTCTGTCTTTCTGATCTCATATCCTCCTCCTTCACCCATCCTCTCTACTACTCTCTACAACCACCATGTTCGGCCCCAGAGCTACGACCCGTGCATCGCGCGCCATTCGCGGCACAGCTAGAACTACTCGACCAGCAGTAAGACAGACCACAAGACGAACATATGCTACCGAGCCAGTCACCGCGGGCACCACTGGCGCTAGCTCTACGGCGTCAAGTGGTGGTGGTGGTGGCGGCGGCGGCGGCTCTGCATTGACCGGAGGCCTCATTGGAGGTGGTGTAGTCTTCGCCGCTGGCTACGCCTATTATCACTTCTCTGGTGCAAAGACCGTCGTACAGAAAGCTCAAAGCGCCAAGCAGTACGCCGACCAAATCGCCGACCAAGTCAAAGCAGAGCTCAAAGAGCTCAAGCCCACGGATTCCGACAACGCCCTGAACGAGATCAAGCGCTTTGCACAAAAGTACGCTACCTGGGTGCCAGGAGGCAAGGACTTCATCGACAGCTCTTTCAAGGACTTGGAAGATATCCAGAAGAAGCATGGCAAGGAGGTCGACGAGGTTGCAAAGAAAACGTACGACGAACTGAAGGAAGTCGCAAACAAGAAGGGAGCTAGCCTGGAAGTCATCAACGATGTATGGCAAATCCTGGCAAAGCGCCTGCAAGAGCTATCATCCATTGCTGGTGATGCCGGACAACAAATCCTTGACAATCATCCCGAGGCGAAGGAGAAGCTGGGCGGCTCGTTTGATCAGCTGAAACAGCTGGGTGACCGCCTGGGACCAGAGGCCAAGAAGCAAGTCGATGAGACATTCAAACAAGCATCAAACATTGCGAAATCAGGCTTCAGCGCAGACTCTGCAAACCGCATTTACAAGCTGGTGCAGGACAAGTCCGAGCAGCTCAAGAAGACTGCCGACCAGTCATGGCAGAGCGGTCTCGAACAGATCAAGCCGATGCTCGAGAAGAATCCAAAGATCAAAGAGTTTGTCGAGCAGAACATGGACACTCTCAAGCAGGGTCACGTCACCGATGCTGTCGAGAAGATCAGGTCGGCTATTTCCAACGGCAACACCGAAAGCCTCGAGCGATACGTCAAGCAGACCAAGCAAAAGGCTGACCAGTACACAAGTGGCGGACTCTCGAATTGGCTCAGTGCGATCGGTGGAGGTTCTCAAATTATGCCACAGCTGCAGAAGCTGAAGGAAGCGGCAGACCAGAAGGGTCCTGAGGCTCAGCAGCTGGCGAAGAACACGATACACGACATCTCAAAGGTGCTAGAGGACCGGTCCAAGCAAGCAGAGGAGCTGCTGAAGAAGTAAAGGGAGAGCCGAGAGCGGTAGACGCTGAGGAGTAATGGGCTATTGTGTACATTAGGTTGCAACGATGTATGAGAACGGGCGGCCAGCCTAAGCGTAATGACAGTGAAATGAATCAGAGAGCAAGGCTTCTGCGTGTTCGTATCCCTTTTTCGAGATGACAAGTGGGATATTGTCGTTGCCCTATCAAACTCAATTCCGAAGCGCTTGAAAAAATACGCCGCGGTGAGCGGACTATTCTCACTTCGCAACACTTGACAACTTTCTCGAACAGAACTCAATAACCCTCCAAAGCAGCGTGCTCGCTGTTTTGCGTTATCGAGACGCCTCGTCAGCATGTTTCCGAAGTTGCCAGAGGAACTCAACGAGCTGATCGTGTCGTGTCTGGACCTGGATGACCGACAAACACTTACGGCAGTATGCTGCACGAACAGGCTCGGCAGACGACTTGCAACGCCTCTGATGTATCGACATGTCGGGGCCACGGAACATGGAAAGGGTAACAGAGATATGCTTCTGTGTCGAACACTCCTGGAGAACCCCCAGCTCTGCCAATATGTCGAGAAGATCAACCTTCTGCACTATTCAGAAGGGAACCCATCTGACCCGTCTATCAAATCGGACGTGAGCAAGCTACTGCTCGACCTTCACACACAAACACGTTTGCCATTCTACCAAAGCTTCCTGGAATGGCTGTCTCTAGGCTGCGACGTGTATGTATCCAAGGTGATGCTCATGGTTCTCGCCTACAATGCGCAGGTCATTCATATCCGTGGAAATCACCAATTCCTTACGTGGCAGAAATTGCTCGACACTACCATTGCGGCAGCAGTCGAGGCGAGAGACACAGGTGCTACACCGCCCAAGCTTTATGGTAGGTGCAAATGGCGGCTTACGCTAGAATACAGTCTTGAGGCCTTGCTGATTCCGATATCTGACAGGCTTCACGAAGATCCACACAGTCAAGATTAGCAATCATCTTGCACAGCTGCTACCCGATGTGAGGGACTTGTGCGTCTTGCTCGCCTTGCCTGCCTTGCAGAATTTGGAGATCGAATCGCTTGCCGCCTCGCCAGACATGCATTTGGGCATGGAAAGTCGCGGCCCTAGCACAGTACAGAGTCTCGTGATCCGAGATTGTCGTGCCAAAGCAGATACTTTGACAGGTCTGTTCCGCCTGACGCCAGATCTAAGACGGCTGAGCATTCGATGGTCATCGCGCCACGACAACTACTGGAGGACCGATTGGAGACGGATTGGTCGTGCTTTGACCACGCTTACGCCAGCGTTGGAGCATCTCGAATTCACACATCCCATTGACGACAACTTTGGCGTTGATCAGCGGGAATCGGTATGTTTTGGCGGCTTCAGCTTCGGTATCGTGCAGCATAGATCCCACAGCTGACTGTTTGAAGCAAGGAATAGCCTCTGGCAATGCTCTCGCAGCAACTCTTGCACCGCTCGGCTCCTTGAAATCATTGAAGTCTTTGCAGACTCTGATCTTGTCCACTATAGCTCTCTTTGGCCAACACCAGACTCAAGATTGGCCAGAGCTGGACACCGTATTACCCGGATCGGTCGAAAAGCTCGAACGTAAGCTGTAGCCATTTGTGTTAGAGTTGTCTCCTGCTAACTATAAAAAAGTGCTAGCCAAAGACATCTACCTTGTGGGCAACGATCGACTGATTGTGACAGACCCGTACATCTCAAGGCTGCAGAACTTCATCATCTACAATTGTCAGAAAGATCGCTGGATCACGAAAGACGGTGAGGGTGCTCTGCCTCCGAAGCGGCCATTAAGAATATTTACGTAACGCGGAGCCCTCCGAGGAAGTGATGCTTGCGGAACAACAGGGAATGCCGATTGAGCAGTTACATACTGGAGGCCGAATGATGGCTTTTCGGATCATCTTCTGAGATCCTGCATCCTTTCAAAGGTAGAAACATTTTGCGTGGGGATTCGATACATCAGACGTTCCGGGCATTGAAATACTCATCGTGTTCTCAACTTCCCGTCAGCGCTGTGGTGATCGATGTTCGGTTATTTTCAATCTCGCGACATTGATGGCGTCCTTTCACACAAGTTGCCTGTCTAATGCAATTGAGGAGAAATGATTCGGCTCGGAAGGCATCGAACTTCGGATCGGCAAGTGAGCGGATCTTTCTCCTAGGATGTGCTCACACTAACAAACACTTAGGTTGATGCCGCCCCATGACGAAAGCTTGATAGCTTCGGCCAACTGGTCTTCACAAAGGCCAACACGAGTGAGGAGATCTGAGATAGTAATAATTTCCATTTCTGATCCAAGCATCTTGAGAAGCCGAGATGCACAGATCTTGTTGATCTCATCTATAATACCTAGATCGAAGACATTTCCATACATACTTATCTCTGGCCCCCACCTACGCTCAACCGAAGAAATAGGCACGACCTTTGGCCAACATGACACGAACAAGCAAAAAGAACTTTGAAGTCGCAATCATTGGAGGAGGTAAGCAATTCCACAGACAATAATCCACAGAATCGAACGTCCAGCTTACGTGATCAATTCTGAACCACAGGCATCTCAGGCCTCACTCTAGGCATAGCCCTCCATCACCGCGGCATACCCACGCGCATCTACGAACAAGCGGCCGAATTCGCAGAAATCGGAGCCGGAGTGTCATTCCGCGAAAATGCGATCCAGGCCATGAAGCATTGCCACCAGGGCGTCTACGAAGCATTCGAGAAAGTCCGCGTCGGGAATCTTTGGCCCAACAAGCAAAATGTCTGGTTCGATTACCATGATGGTTATCACCAGAAACCGTCTGGGGAGACGTTCGCTTTCACGATCCAGACGCCGGTGGGTCAGGCTGGTGTGCATCGTGCTCATTATCTGAATGAGTTGGTGCATTTGTTTCCGAGTGAGAGGAGTCATTTCGGGAAGAGGTTAGAAGGTCTCGAGAAGGATGGAGATGGGAGATGGAGGATGAAGTTTGTGGATGGGTCGAGTGCCGTTGCCGATGCCATTATCGGATGCGATGGGATCAAGTCGAAAATGAGATCTTTGATGTTCGGCGAAGACCACCCCTGCGCTCGTCCAACGTATACGCACAAATACGCGTATCGAGGCTTAACCAACATGGAAGACGCCGTGAAAGCCGTCGGAGAAGAAAAAGCAAAAACTGCTTGCATGCACGTAAGTCCCTCCCCTCCCCCCATCCATCCCTCCCTCCTCAAATTTCTCATCCAAAACCCCCCAGATGGGCCCCGGAGGCCACCTCCTCACCTTCCCCGTCAACAGCGGCAAAACCCTCAACATCGTCGCCTTCAAAACCTCCCCAACCGACTGGCCCGACCCCGAAAAACTCGTGCGCCGCGGCAAACTCTCCGACGCCCTGCACGACTTCCAAAACTACAACGCCGACGTCCTCTCCCTCCTCAACCTCTGCCCGCCCGACCTCGACATCTGGGCCATCTTCCACTCCGCCGACCACCCGGTCCCCACCTTCGCGCTCGGCACCCTCTGTCTCGTCGGCGACGCCGCGCACGCTACATCCCCGCACCACGGCGCCGGAGCAGGCTTCTGTATCGAAGACGCGGCCATCCTCGCGCATCTCCTTGCTGACCCGCGCGTCGCGACGCGTGAGGATCTCGAGAAGGTGTTTTTGGCGTTTGATGAGGTGAGGAGGGAGCGGGCGTTGTGGTTGCCACGGTCTTCGTCGTTTATTGGCGATTGTTATGAGTGGATGGCGGAAGGGGTTGGGGAGGATTTTGAGAAGATTGAACATGAGATTCTGGTAAGGAATCGCATTATTGGGGATGTGGATGTTGAGGGCATGTTGAGGGGGGCGAGGGAGTGTTTGACGGGGAGGTTGGGGATGGGTGGCGGTGGGGGTGGGAATAGTGGGAGGTTGTAGGTAGATTTTTTTTTTTATTTTTTTTTGTTTAGATAGTTGATGGTTAGAATAGTTGGGGTTTTAGAGAAATATGGGTTTTCTTCTCGTTGTGTGTGTATGTGTGTTTTTTTTTCTCTTTCTCTTTTCCTTGATCGTAATCTTACTTCATGTGATGATACACGCCGAAACAATTCAGAAAGATAATTCATTAATCTACGGTAGGTAGGCAGAAGAACGCCTACTCGAACAAATTTTAGATAGAACCCCGATTATTATTATTATTATTTTTATTATTACTAGCAGGACGAACTAGATAGATAGTAAGAGGAAACAGAAAGAAAAAGAAGAAAAAAATCACTCAACAAAGAAATATAATCTTTCCAACAAACCGAAAAAAAAATCCATAGAATGACGAACACGCTAAGATACAATACGCTCGCTTCTTAACTCTTTCTTTATACATGCCATACATACATACATACATAAATGCTATTTTTCTACCGCCACACCGCCACCCCGGCTCGTCCGCTCGTCGTCGTCAACTTTGACTCACGACCAAATGATCCAAAAGCCAATGATGAGTAGGAGCCGCCGCATCAGTGGAGTGTGTTGGTGGCAGCCTCGGACCCAGCGAAGTCGCGCCTTTGAAGTCGTCAGAGAAGATGCTAGTAAGACACTCTCGTATTAGTGTGATGTTGATGATGATGAGTTTTAATCGTGTCACGCGTACAGGTTTGGAATTTCCAGCCAATCCAAATTCACCAGTTGCTGTCCGTACCAAGCTTCTGCGATGTTGTCGGTGCTGAAGAGGTCGGGATTGTCGAGGGGTAGCTGGGGGTACATTTCAGCGGTGGGAATGCCGGCGTTGACTTCGGCGGGTAATCGCATGTTGGACTCGAATTTTTGGGGTTCGCTGGAGGCTTGCATTGCTGGGGTTATCGGTTATTAGGGATGTGTTAGTAGATATGTGGTTGGTAAGGCTTACCATTCGCTCGCGAGACGTTCCAGATCTGGGCTTTGATGGTTTTGAGAATTTTGACGGCGTGGTCTGCGGAGTGGATTTGTTCGACGTAGTGGTCTAGGATGGCTAGGCAGCGCACCCAAGACGTTTCTCGCTCGTCCATTTCAGGGCCAGGCGTGTGATCGTCATCACTTTGCCAAGATGCCAGTAAGACCATGGCTGATGAGAAAGTAAAGTAGACGGAATGCCATCCTGAAGCCCGATAGAGCGTGCCGATATTGTCGTATAGTGTATCGATTAGCCTTCGTGCGGTCAAGACGCAGCGATTGCAGCAACTACGAGTCACTTCGTCATCCAGAGTATGCTTCGATGAAGTTCTCTGCTCGCGTTTTGTCGCTAGGAGAAGCAAAGGTCGTAGAGACAGAAGTCTCACGTATAAGAAGCGGCAGTAGAGGACCTGCTGTTGAAGCTGGACATGATCCTCGTTCCTGCCATTGATAGAGCCTTGGTCGAAGACACGCAAGTAGCCCGGCACGCTCTGCTCAAATACGTCTAGTCTTCGATTTAGGTCCAGCACAGGCCCGACAATGTCGGCAGGAGTTTCTGTTCCATTCGCTTGCTTCTGCGATGGGCCGTCGCGGTAGAATCGCTCAAGCACTTCTTCCAAAAGCTCGAAGAGTCGACAAGAAGAAACGAACAGACCTAGTCTTGATGGGGCGTTTGCTGGCTGCGTACCTGTGCCGCGGTCTGCGAGGTACTCGTCGTCAATTGCCTCCGGGATGGGCACGTCAGTGGTCGCGCCAAGCATTGACGGTCGACCAAAGGTCATGGCGAGGAGTCTGTTCAAGCATTAATAAGGCCATGCCGTACTCGGAAAGGTTTACGTACCGATCGAGGCTGACGCAAGTATGCCATATTCGACGCCGCATTTGCTGTTCAACCTGCGACATGCTATGTCGGCCATTATGGTCTACATGCAACCCAAGACACTGAGCCATTCGGATCGCAAGTCCGAGTGAGTTCCAACAGCGGCTCGCATGTTGCGTGGATTGCAGGTAGACTCCTGTCAGGACCTGAACACATTCATCAGCATTCACAGAGCATGGACTTTCGCGGATTGGTACAAACCAGCATCTGAACGACTGATATTGAGTTGGAATCTAGCACGTCAAAGGGATACGCTTGGCGTGACTTTTGAAAGAACTCTTCGGCCACGCTCTGCTTCTGAGCGTGCTCGACAAGACTGCTGAACTTGCAGCCGATTGCGAAAACGAGATTCAGCGTAGACATGAAAGCAGCCTCGTCCGCCTGGGGAAGCATGTCAGCTAGGCCGTTCATCTTGAACCGAGAAGTCAGATCTACCTCCGTGTCGTGCTCTCGCTGGACCATATCACTATCGATCCACAGAGCTTCGTATTTGCGCGTGAAAGTCGGCTTGTGGAGGACAGGAAAAAGTGGGTGGATGAACTCCCAATAGCACAGCAGGAAGTTGTCGGCCTGACGTCGCCTGGGTAGGACAGCGAGGCCGTCGGTTCGTGGGAGTACGCGCTCCGGCATGGGAGCAGCGCTGCGGGCTAGAAGCCGGTAAGTGAATGTCTTAATGACATTAGCATGAGCTTGAACGTACGTCTAGGCTCGGAGTTCATGCTTCTAGCGTCAAGAGCGCCAGAATCAGGCGGCGTCGCCGTTCCTTGATGTGGCATGACATGGCGTAGGAATGCTACTGTTGACGATGGCCCATACATAGAGCGGTCATTTCCAGAAGCAATAGTAGCGAGGCCATCTGCTTTGGCTGTAGGCCAATCGCTAGGTGTTCGGCCAGTACTCGCCGCGCCTGAAGATGCACGAAAGCCATTGATAGGCGACGTTGATGCTTGCGCGACACTACTTGGCCGGCGATCTGTTGCAATCAGCACAAGGCTACAAAGCTACCTGACAAGCATGGCAGCCTGGCATCAGCCTGAGCGAAGCATGGGTCGAGCCAACACACATACCGGGATCGATTGACTGACGTGGTCGACCAACACCAAGGTCGCTCAATGCCTGAGCGGCACTACGCTCGGGATCGGCTGCTCGGAATGTGGATTCGGGACGAGTGGTTGGTTTATTATTATTAGGAGCGGTTTGAGAAAGACGACGACTGCTGCGCTGTCTCCGGACATCTGAAGCTTGAGCATGAGTCTTCATTCGCCAATCTGCTTCTACCACTTACAATCGTAATTGCATGTTGTCGCCACGCCTCTCGTTTCGCCTTCTGTCGTCAGCGGCCGCCGTTTTCTGGCATCAATCGGGCAGTGTGACTTGCACGCTACACAGATGGGCTGTCTGCCATCGCATCGTGTCTCTGTGGAGTGCACGGTCAGCGTTGTTGTGTGAGGATATTCTTTCTATATGGTGAAGTTGGCCATACTGCGAGATCTGCAAGGCCCGCCTTTCCGAGAAGTCAGCGTCAATGTTGATCGCGCATTCTGAACGGACGGAATTGCCCATATCGTGCTGTCACTCACATGCCTCTGATACTCGCTGCCTGTATGTACCGCACGCAGCGTCAGTTCGAGTTCTCTCCAGCGCTTGTATTCCTGGTGTCTTGACTCTTACCGCTTGGTTGGCGGCGATCCGTCGACCGCATCGGGCTGTTGATGTTGCTGGCCACTCTCATCCATCATGTCATCATCATTGGAGCATGTCATCATCATCGTCGTCGTCGTGGTGCTGCTCTGCTCTCCGTTGCGTACGGAGTAACTATCTCGGTCGCATTCGTCTGGGTCGCGGAGTTCCGAACGAACCGAAACCCAAAAGCCCCGCCACAATCGCAACCCGATTGCCCCTCCAAGGACTATCGGTGTTATTGCATAAGAAGTCAACAAGAAACACAAATTGTCAATGCGACATTCATCGCCTACATGTGCTATGGAGGGGTATCTTCGGCCGCAACGAATCATCTCAAATACTCGCTCTTCTCGGAGCCATGGTCCTCCTCAGGTTCCTCTTCTCTTCCGTCTCTTCATTGCCAGGCAGATCCAGATCCGCCAGGAACTTCTTGCCGTATTCATATCCCACTTGGTAAATTTCATCAAACTTGCCAAAGTCAAGAGTGCCATACGTCTCGATGGGAGGGCGCATGTATCGACAACCAGGAATGTTCTTGGCACGCTCGAGATTGTCCACTGAGCTCACGTATGCAAGGCGAGCTTGGATCTCAGATAGTGTGGGTGGATTGGGGTGCGAGGAGAATGGGTTCCAACGATTGATGGATGCCCAGAAACCAGACAGGCTGTCGCCATATGCTTGGGGAGTGTCATCGTCGAGAGCGCCCACATCGACGGCGAAGATCTGATCTGCCCCGAGCGCTTTCATGTGTGATACCGTCAGATTATCCGTGTATCCTCCGTCCAGCAGCATGTATCCGTCGTCGCACATCGGTGGCAAAAGACCGGCAAGCGACATGGATGCGCGGACATATCGCCACACGTAACCGCTGGTATGGATCTCTGGCCGGGACTTGGAGATGTTGGTCGAGTTGCAGTAGTAGGTTAGCCAGAAATCTTCAATCTGACTGTCGCCAAAGATCTTGAAGATGCCGCGATTGAACTCATGCCCGGTGGTGTATGAAGCCGAGGGATACGTGACATCGAGTGCGAAGCGCCACATGCTGCCCATACGACCTGCGAACTTCTTCACACGCCCATACATCGGCACGACATCTGCATCTTGCGCATACACTCCTCCGACAAGAGCGCCTATCGAAGTGCCACCGATAATGTCGATGGGCAGTCCTGCTTCTTCAAGCGCACGAATTATGCCCACGTGCGCCAGCCCACGAGCGCCACCACCGCCAAGCACCAATCCGACAGTCTTGCCGCAAAGCCTTCGTGCAAGACGATGGAAGTCTCCTTTGAATGGCGTCTCGGCGGAGAACAGTGGAGTCTGCCGTACTCTTCGAGAAGTGTACTTGTGAAGCTCTGCTTGCAGTACTTGCACCCGTTGCTTTATGGCATTACCGAATCGCTTGCCAGCCGGATGCGGATGGACAGGCTCTGGTGCTGTGCGGAACGCCATCTGGACGTGATGGTGCCCGCCATTGATCCAAGGCCTATTTCTCAACCAGGCTCTCGTCGTACCTGAAGGACAGTATCGCTCGCTGTGCAGCAGGATGAGCTCTTTCCGCGCAGTCGTCTTGGTGGTCAGCAAGAAGCGCTCGTACTCGCCAATCGCTGGACTTCCCTCTGCTAAGCCAACCAGGTATATACAGTCCGCCTGGCTAATGCATGTCTGTGTCCAAGGAGATTTGACACTCGTATCCGCGACGTAGATCACTATGCCATATTTCTCCTCAAGGTCTGCCAGGTATTGCGAAAGCTTAAGCTTGCCCATTCTACTGAACGCATGCCTGCCCAGATGATTGAGAATGCTCGTTTGAGTAAGAACCGAGACTCCATTTGGCGTGCCAATTTGCCTCAAAGCGTCGTGTAGCTTGTTGCCAAACTCGACCACGGGCACTCCCGCAGTGCATGGGATTACTGCAACTGTTCTCAGATTCGTTGTCGACGCCACCTTCGGTCGCTCCATCGCCAATGTATTGTAGTGCTCAGCTTCATTCATGGGGTTCTCGATCAAAGCCCGCATACGTGACGCGATGATCTTGGACACCTTGATCGTAATGCCCGGGTGTTCTTGAGCCAAGCTGTTGAACAGTGTCTTGGGAAATTTTGCAAGCTCTGTATCTCGAATGGCGTGAAGTGAGCCTGGTCGGGATGACTCTGTCAACACCTCAAGCTCTCCGACACTGTCACCTTGGCCATACTCGCCGATGACTTTCATGTCGCCATCGTCGCTTTCCTGAATTGCTCGCAGCCGGCCATTGAGGACGATATAGATCGCGTCACTTTCCTCTTTTTGATGGTAGATCGCCTGGCCGGCATTGACCTGCACCCATTCGAGAGCAAAGTCGATGTGAAGTATGAGGCGTGGTAGCAGACTCGTCATGCGTTTCGCCATGGTCAGGAGAACGACAGGATGCCGTTCTACGATCCGCTCAATCGCCATTCGAGGCAAAAATCCGACATAGACATCAGTCTTGGCGGTAATTGTGATGAGTGAGCGGTACGAAGAGATCGTGCCAAGATATCCCGCGAGTCCGCCGGGCTTGATGAGGAACAAACTCTTCCGCGCATAGCCTGATTTCTTTCGTCGGTGATGTTCCGAGAGACCAACGGAGGATGCTCTCTTATTGTCTGACCGCCTTCGCTCGGGCGAAGCTGCAAGATCCGGGATCCCGAGACCTGCTGGTTTCGCCACTGTCCCCAGCACGTTGTTATGTGCCTCTTGCTCCTCAACAGATGCGCTGACATCAAGAAAGCCGTCGATCACATAGTAGATACCAGGGTTTCTCTCGCCTTCTTCGACTAGCACAGAGTCCTTGGGAAAATAGACAATCTCGACTTCATTCTTCAGGTCTTCCATGATATTCGCCGAGCCGCCTACGCTGAATGCCGAGGCAGATGCGACAGAGTCTCCATCGTCCAGTGACCCGTCGTATGGATCCATGAAACCGAACGCATTATTGAAGACGGCACTTTGTCTCTTCGAGTCGTAGGATACCAATCGAGGGGACTGCGCTACAGATTCGGTTCTTCGCGTAGCGTCTCGCGAGTTCGTGAGACCAATCGCCTTCGCCATACACTCCATGATTGATTCTCTGAACATCAGATCCTCATCTATGGATTCCTGGCGATGCATCATGGCTCTCGGATTCATAGCTGGGCTGAAGAGGTCCTTTTTCAGTGACTCCGGGGAATAAAGGTTGCCATTCGAGTTCTTCGGAGCAACATATGGCTGCGAAAAGCTACCCTGTTGGCTTCTACGACCATTTGGTGATCTTGCCGCGTGAATATTGGTAAGAAGATCTCCTGCACTCATGCCAGATCTGTCGCCATTATCGACAGTACCCGAGTGGAGGCCTCCGTTGCGCATGCTCATACGTGCTCGCACAGCCGCGTCTCGCTGAAGGCTACTGCTGGTCCGTTTTCGCTGAGCAATGCGTGGATTGTGCAGTGCAATGCCCTTCATGCCTTCTTCAACGCCGATGCGTTCCTGATCTTTCCGGAATTTATCCTTTAAGCGTTCTAGTGCCTCGCCTCGCAGGAAGTCTGGAAGATCATAGCTTGTATACCTGTCCATCAGCCTTTCTGTGCGCAGCACCTCGCTAGTAAGACCAAGATAAGAGTTGGCAGTCGCCAGCGTCACTCGTTGCAACCTCGTCAAGATGACTTGCACGATGTGCGCGGTCGCCTTGGGGTATATTCTGGTTATTCTGTGAAAAGCACTCGCCGGTATGATTGCAATCGTAGTGTCCACGGTAGCTCGGGCTACAATATCTGGGTGAGCTGAAGCCTGCTGCTTCAACTTTCGCTGCTGTCTGGTGCTGTTACCCATGATGAAACTTGGCCGCCTGCTGTGCTGTTGTTGCTGGCTATCATCTGTGCCACTGCCGTCGAGAGTGAGGGGCGGAGGGTCTCTTGACGCGTATACGCCTTGCATCTGCGCACTCGAATGTGCTCGTTGTCTTGAGACTGGGCGTGATGAGCCGGGACCAGTCCATTGTATGGGGCTGTCCGTACCAGAGGCTGTAACTCCATCCTCAAGGTGTGGCGCCATTCTCAGCTGCTGTTTCAAATTGCCGCTGGACCCACTCGAAGTGAGGTGTTCATCTTCTTCGTCGAATCTCAGCTTGACATTCTCTGTGAACAGCGCCAGGATAGAGAAGAGGGACGACATTGGAGCACCATTCTTGACTTCGGTCAAAAGTTGATAGCTGCCGTGTGAGCCCGCACGATCTTCGACATGATCGTCATCTGCAACAGCGAAGTCACTAGGGGAGTCCATGTCGTGACCACGATTTGACTTGACAAAGATCTGCACAAGGCCATCGACCACCAAGCAAAAGCCCTTTTCCTCTTCAAGGAGCAGAGTTTCTCCAGCAATCAGTTTCCGAGTTTGCATGGTCCTCGTAAGCTCGTGGAAGACCGGGCGCTCGAGATATCCAAAGACCTTGATCGCGCTAAGAAATTCATCAAAGTAGTTGGCCAAGCCTGGCTTGGAGTCGGTCTCTTGAGACTCTGGAAAGATCTCTATCTGTGGCTCCTTCCGTTGCGGTTCCGGTGGCAGACGAGAGTACATATTCAGAAATCGGTATCTCACAAACCAGCTGAGCGTGGAGCCGATGACCAGCAGGAGCAGCAGCAGGGTAGTCATATTCATGGTGAAGGTCAGACTGGTTGACAGGAAGGTAAATAGCCATGTTGGCAGCGTGATGGAAACAAAGGTAATTGTCCAGTAGAGGAAGCTGGGCACGATGGTGAAGATGCCTAAGAAGAGACCGCCGAGCATGCTCAGAGCAGAGCGAGCCGCTGCGGGTGCGTCGGCCGGGGTGTGGGAGGTGATGTTGGACGCGCTGGACAGAGAAAGACTGGCCGAAGGTGCGGCATTCCCATTCCCAGCCATACTTCTCACGGTCGAATCAATCGTCCACGTTGAGCATCATGTGGAGCTTGGGTGAAGGAAGTCCTGGTATGGTATGGTATGGAGATGGATTATTGTCGGTCCGGGCAACCCCAATGGGGTCTAGGGCCCCCACCACGTCCATATTGCACGCTCAACCTCCCCTGGCACTTAAACCGAGCCCCAGCTTACCGCCTGAGCCCCAGCTGCCCATCAATTTCTAAGTAATACTAATGAATGAGACTGCACTACACTCTCGCCTCTCTCACCTTAGGCTCGTTCGTTAAGGAATAGAAAGATGCTCCTTTTTTAAGGGCCTATACCTTACGCGCTCGGGTATCGTACGTCGTCGCTATCGCTCGTACCTCGCTACTCCGAGTACTCACTTCGCTCGCAAGCTCGCCTCGCTCCGGACTTCTAAAAAAAGCGGAACGCATAGGCCATACCTAAACAAACCAACTTTTAGCTATTCTCTCTCTTATATTATAACTATAACATGTATTTACACGTAGATACCCCTACTAAGTGTAGAATTAAAGGAGCCTTCGAATCCTACGAGTTCTATAAAAGAAATGGCCTTACATCGTCCTTAACACGTTAGAAACTTAGCCGCTTTATTAGCCGAGGGAAAGGAATAATTTAGAGGATCTTAAAGGGCGAGGATAGGAGGAGAAGGAAGGAAGAGATAAGAAGGAGGAAGAGTATTATCTCTAAATAGAAGAGGGATAAAATAGAGAGCCTAGTTAAGGATAATAGCTATAAAGGATATAATTAAAAGTTAGATAGTTTAAGGCATAAGTATAAGCTTTATAACATGTCTAATTATACTATTATAAGGGCTCTTAAGTTAAGAGGGATTAGCTTCTTCATTACTATAATAGAAGAAGAGGTTTCTAAAGGCCTAGCTTCTTATAGGGTTAAGTTCTTTAAAAGAAGGCTAGAGGTAGTAAATTCAGAGCTTTAGATTACTCGCTTCTTAGATAAGATGTACTATAGCTATAGATATAGTAAAAATAGGCATATAATCCTTAGGAAGGAGGGAGGGATCTATAGATATAAGAATAATTGTGTCCGTCGTCGCTAAGGGAAGCAAATTAATAAGAAGAAGAAGGACAATAATAACTACTGTCACGGGAGAGCCACGTATACACTAATGTTAAGGAACGATGAACAAGTGAATAGATACTATCGCTACCTATAGGCGACGAAGCATAGAGAGTAGAAGTTCTAACAAACGCTCGAAAGGAAGAGGTTCGAAAAGTTAGTGCCTAAGGCGTCGATGCCAAGGTTTAGCTATGGAGGGCTAGCTTCTAGCCTGTCCGTAATACTAGCCCCCTCTAAAGGCGCTACCTACGTAGTAGCGGCGACGACATTCACTTAAGGGAGGGCGGGCGGGCGGGCCGTTAACGTATCTATGTCGCTAGGGCGTAGCTTGTTCGGGTACCGAGCGTAGAAATCGGCGACGGCTTCTATCGTATTTGCGACATTGTCCATAGTCGTCTAAGAGGCCTTACTCGTATCGTAACTAGTCTATAATACCTTATACTTAAACACGCCCCCTTTCTTGTTTTTTCTCTTACTAAACTATCGGGAGTCCACGATTCCCCCTACTTCATATTCCATCTTACTATTAATTTCCATAGGTAGTAGCGTCGCATTATAGTCTTAGCTTAGTAGCAGTAGTTCGTTAGAAAGTAGCGTAAGTAGCGATGCGTAAAAGACATTATATATGTGCTATATAGTAATATAACTTTCGTAACCTCGTAGGGGCCGGCTTTCTTCTACTCTAGTTTAGGGTTACGAGCGGTTTTAATTCCTTTAAGCGAAAGGAATACCTTATCGCCTTCTTAGTAGGTAGGGTATAGGCGCCGTACTTTATTAGCCGACCTTTCCATCTCCGCCTAGGCCTAGCGTAGATAGCGAGAAGCGTGCTATTCGATGTCGTAGGCGTACTTCGCAAAGGCGACGGCGTTAATGTCTAGGTCGTCTTCCGGAACCTCGGGGTTAGGTAGTTCTAGGCCTATACGTAGGTAGAAACTATAACACGCGTAGAACGGCGACATTCTAATGCTATTAGAGCGCTAGTTATTAGCGGCGAACTCGGCTATAGGTAGCTAGTGCGCCTAGTCGTCCCCTATGTAGTTAACATAGGACCGTAGATAAGCTTTAGTTATTAAGTTAAACCGTTCTATCTACCCGTCTATCTCTAGGTACCTAGCCGTTAAGAGGCGTAGGTCCATACTAGTTAGCTTACATAGTAACCTCTAGAATAACGATATAAACTATGGGCCCCGGTCGGAGGTAACGGTTTACGGAAAACCGTAGTACTTCTAGATTCGATCGACGAATACTCGTACGACGTCGCTTACGGTTATGTTACCCTCTTTTATTAGTACTAGGTGCCGCATTTTAGTAAGACGGTCCACTATAATAAGGATATAGTTATAACCGTCGGATAGCGGTAGGCCTATAACGAAGTCTATAGTAATATACTACTACCGGTGTATTAGTGCTAGAAGAGGGCGTAATAAACCCTACTTACTTTGTCTTAACGTAGCGACTCGTTTATAGGTAAGATAGTTGCCGACGAAGGAGGCTACGCCTTTCCGCATTTCCGGCTAATAATAGTGTCGTAATAATAGCTCGAAGGTATGCTCGCGCCTAGGGTAGCCTACTATAGGGTACGTATAGTAGGAGTCGATAACGCGGCCTCGTAATCCGTTTAGATCCGGGACATAGAGGCTATCTCGGTAGTATAGTACTCAAGTAATAAGCTCGTACTCGGAAGGCGACATTTAATATAGGGGGCCATCTAATTTCTTCGGTGCCGTGCGTTCGCGTAGGTACTCGCGCATACGTTAGACTTACTTATCGTTAGTACTCGCTTCTAACTTCTAAGATCGCTTCGAAGATAGCTTAGCCATTAAAAGACAAGGCATTTAATCGTAGTGTAGGGTCGAAGTTCTCGGGTTTAAGTACTACTTAGTTCTATGCCTAGAGGCGTACGTCGTCCGGGCGTTAGGGAAAGTCTACTAAGCGGCGAGTAAGTATATCCGGTTTAACGCCTAGTTTACTAGTACGGTATATAATTTAAAAGCGGAAGCGACTAAGGAACTTACTCTAGCGGGCTTAACGGCGACTAAGTTGTTTCGTAGTTATGTAGTACTCGAGGTTCTTATAGTCTATTAGTACCCGGATAGGTTCTAGGTACCCTTCTAGTTCCGAGCGCTACTATTTAAAGGCATGCACTATTGCTAATAACTCTTTGTCGTAAATCTCATAATTGTACTCCGCCGGAGTTATTTTACTAGAGAAATAGGCTACCGGCTTCTACACGCCGTCTTCTATGCGAGTTAAGGTTAAATCGGTATGCTATTAGGATAGTATACCGGCCGTTACGTAATCGGAAGCATCTATTTCTACTATAATAGGTAAGTTAGGATTATAGTAGGCTAGTATAGGTTCTTAGGCGAACGCGGCCTTTAAGGCATCGAAAGCTCGTTAGTAGCTATCGGTCCATACGAAACGGTTCTTAAGCGGGTCCTTCTTAGTCGACTCCGTAAGTAGCTTTACTAGGTATAAGAACTTATTAATAAACCTACGATAGAAGTTAGCGAAGCCTAGGAAGCCCTATACATCCTTAACGTTACGCGGCGTAGGCTACTCTTATATAGCCGCTACCTTCTCTTTATCTATTTTAATGCCTTCCGTAGTAACGATAAGCCCGAGGTATTTAACCTCTTTAACCTCGAATTCGCTCTTACTAATGTCGCACTATAGACCGGCTTTGCCGAGGGCTTCTAGGACGCGATCTACGTGCACCCGATATTCCTCTAGGGTATCCGAGTAGATTAATACGTCGTCTAGATAGGCTATATAAAAGACGTCTAGGAAGGGCGCGAGGGTCTCGTTAATATACTATTAAAAGGAGGACGGTGCGTTTACAAGGCCGAAGGGTATAACTAGATATTCGTAAAGGCTATAGCGTATCTTAAAGGCTATCTTCTATTCGTAGCCCTCGGCTACCTATAGATAGTTAAACGTAGAGATAATGTCGAGCTTTGTATAGTACTTAGCTTTACTAAGTCGAGAGAGCGTTTCTTAAATAAGTAGAATAGGGTATCTATTCTTTACCGAAATCTCGTTTAATCTACGATAGTCTACGTAGAGCCGTAACCCTCCGCCCGGCTTCTTAACGAATAGTACTAGCGAGGACGCCGGTAAGCTAGAGGATCTAATAAAGCCCTTTTCTAGGTTGTCGCGTAGGTAGTCTCGTAAGACTTCTAGTTCCTCGTAAGACATCGAATATAGGGGGCTATAGCGAGGTTCCTTACCTTCTAGTAATTTAATCTTATAGTTATACGCACGGTATAGTAGTAGGGTCGTAGCTTCTTATTTCGAGAACGTAGGTATATAGCGGTGTAAGTACGAGGGTGTGAGGGAATCCACCCTCACACCCCCTCCGAGGCACCTTAGAGGTACCCTTGCGCTACCCCGCTAGTGCCTATTAGGTAACCCGGATGTACCGGCGCCTTAGCGCTATAGGATAAACTGCCCTCTCCTACTCGATCTACTTTCTAGTTCCTTAGGTAATATCGATAGTTATCGAATATACTACTTAGTCGTATTATTATACCCTATATACTAAACGCCTTATAGTATATTACCTCTTAATCCTACGGGAGTATAGCCGTACTAAGTACGACTATCCTCGTAGTATTACCGCCGGCGCCTTATAGGTCCCTCCTAGGTACCTCGCCGCTACTATAAGCTATACTAATTAGTAGACCTACCTTTACGGTTCCGTTCGAAGAATAGGCCCGAAGAATATTAGTTCCGGCGATATAGCTATAGGGAAACGCCCTATCCGCTCCGCTACCGCCTCCGCTACCTCCTCTAAGGTATAATAGGAGGGTAGTAAAGGACCCGGCTTAGGTACCCTAGAGGAGCCTAAGGAGTAGTAGCTAGGTCCTAACGATTAGTTTAACGATAAGGATCCTCCTCCTCCGCCCCTAGCGCTACTATAGGATACTATCTATCTTCGTATCTAATAACTAGATACCGACTTTAGTACTATAGTAACGGACGATACTACTCTAGAGTAGTACTTAGCTAAGCGCTAGCGCCTAACTAACGTACTCGCTATCTTCGACTCTCTAAATAAGAAGCGGAAGAGGGTAATTACGGTTAATAATAATTTAAGTACTATCGATAATACCTCCGAGGTACCTCGTCCGTACTAGCGAGACCCGTTAATCGAACTATTTAAGAGGGACCCTCCTAAACTCGCTACTTTCTCCTTCTAATTATACCTTACGTAGGCTAACGAATACGAGAATCGCTTCGTTATCTATAATTACTAGGACCTAGATAATACTAGGAGGACGCTATAGTCTATTTCTAAGATTATACTATAAGATATTATCGCCGCTATCGAGCGACGTACCGTAGTACTAACGGAGAGCGGCGAAGTATTTAACTAGAGTAACTTAAAAGAGCTTATTCGTAATACTATTCGACCCCCTACTACTTAGCGCGCCGAGAATACTATATCCTTTTAGGCTATAACCTTTTATAGCGGCTAAGCCGTTATAAAGTTCTACGATTATATACGTAAATAGGAAGACTAGCTAGAGGTAGGGTTTCCGCTTAATCGATTATACGAGTCTACTTATATCGATTTCTACTTCTCTAAACTCCTAGCTAATATTCGTACTAAGATTAGATAGTTAAATAAGCTCCTTACTTTTACTATAGTCGACGAGTTATTCGATAAGGCCTATCGTATCGAGGATACCGAGGCTACGTCTAAGAAGGCGAAGGGCGATTCTTCGTCTTCTCGAGGTTCTAAGAACCCGACGACGTCGGATAAGAACATATCGGCGGGCTCTTAGGAGTAATCGCTAAGTACCTCGTAGGCCCCTCTAAAGGGCCTACGTAGACGTAGGGGATAGTAGAAAGGTAGATATAGTCGCGGCGGAGGTACGCTAGATAGAGTATTAAGTACCGATACTACCTTACCCCCTAGAGCCGAAGCTTCTACTAGCATAGCCGTAGGATAGTCGGAAAATAAGAAGTCCTAGCTATATCTCTTTCCTCTCTATAACTAGGACTAAATACTAGAGGAAAAGAACGACGGATTAAGGTTACCGTTAAGGTACTCTATACTAACGGTATAAGGTACCTTACTACCCTCGTTAACTACGGAGCTTAGCTTAATCTATATTCGTAGTATATTATAAAGATTCTAAATCTTCCCCCTCTCGACCTAGAGCCTCCGAGAGTTACCTTCCTAGATTAGAATAGAATAACTATCTATAAGGCTTATTTACTTACGCTAACGGTCCGGGACTATAACGGAAAAGCCCGTATAGTTACTTAGACGTTCTAGGCTAGTACCTTTATAGGATATAATTTAGTCCTCGGGTAGGACTAGCTCGCGGAGACTAACCCGCTTATCTCTTTTCGACGAGGAACCTTTATATAGAACCCTTAGGCGGAACCTACTATAGGTCGGTTACCCTCCCTAACGGAGTACTAATAAGGTCCCTCGTAAGCGCCTCCCCCTTACCGGATATCCCTCTTAGTCTCCGCTATTATCGACGGGTCCGTCTCGGTTTAGCTTAAAGATAGATCTTTCTTTATAGGAAGTTAATTAAAGGAAGATAACGACTCCGATTACGACGAGGACCTACCCGGTACCTCTATAGTACCTAGAGACCCCCCTAAGGTTACCCTCGTAGAGACTATATCGTCCCTAAACCCTACTAGCGACGTCGACCTAACGACTATTAATCCGAACGCCGAAGTACTATAGTAGATCGGTATAGTCCTTATATACTATCGCTACGAGACCCTTTACGCTCCCTACCCTAAACTCGCTAACCTACCTCGCTAGGTCTATAAACATACTATTGCCGTAGCTAAGGCTATATACCTTAGTATCCCGGACGCCTTTCGCGACTATGTTAACGTATTTAACGTCGACCTTACCGGCATTATCCCTCCCTATTCGGAATATAACTATACTATTAACCTAGAACTAAGTAAGACTCTACCTTAACTCCCTATATATAACCTCTCGTAGGAGGAGTTAAAGATCCTTCGTAAATACCTAGATAACGCCCTCGCTAAAGGATAGATTAGGCTAAGTAA
>LFZN01000318.1:0-31237 GCA_001578235.1 Pseudocercospora eumusae | reverse complement strand
TTACTTAGGTTACGAAGTATAGGTCGATTATACTTTTACTAGATCTCGCTTCCTACGTCGTTAGTCCCTTTAGGGTTACTATCTCTATTCCTTCCCTTTCTATTACGTCGATTAATCTTCCCGCTAGGTAGTAGTATACCGGTGTAAAGTCGGATCCCTAGAGTAGGTAGTAGAGGTTAAAGTCTCTAACTATTACCTACTATCGATCGTCCTATATTATCGTTAGGATCCTTACTAGAGTATTAAGTTAGGTACTACTTCTTAATTCCGGCGGTAGGTTGTAGATATAATGGATCTTTATCGGGCCTTAGGCGGTATATATCCTTATCGTAGTCGAGTCCCCGTCCTCTTAGTCTATAGGTTCCTAGGAATCTATAGAGATCTCTTTACTAATATAGATGTAGGTTCTTAGCGTTCCCTTCTTATGTATAATTATGTAGTATCTTAGGTCCTTTACCGTTATAGGTTTTAAGGAGTACGGGTTTAACTATAGTTCCTAGATCGCTATAACGTAGTAGTATTTCGGTTAGAGGGCTTAGAGGAAGCTTCTCTATACTTTATCTTTACTCTTATTAACGTTATACTATATAATCGTTAACATCGTCGTATTATTTATTAGGATTAATCTATCTAGTCCTATTAGTTTTCCCCTTAACTAAGGATCTCCTCTTAGGAGGTGTCCTTATTTGTTTAGGGCACCATTTAGTTGAGTTTCCTTTAGTTAGGGTCTCTCCCTACTTATTCGATGTACCTCGGTCTTCCTATCTATAGGTAATTCCTTACGGTAGGGGGGGTAGTCTCCTCCTCCCTCTACCTCTTATTCGGGATGTATGTTTTTTATCGGTTTAGTTCTTCCTATTCGGGGGTATAGTACCTCTACGGCGAGGTCGTTCTAGCCTCCCTCGCTCTCTCTTAGGCTCTAATTCTTACTAGGCATTCCTTAGCCTAAGATAGGTACTTTCTTCCGTAGTTTATATACCTCGCGTTTTCTTTCGGTTCCTTATATTCCTTTACTTAGTATCCTTATACGTAGTAGGAGCACGTATTTAATATCTTTAGGCACCTTACTACTAGGTGTCCGTATTACTAGTACTCATAGTACTATAGGATCCTATAGGTATTTATATAGATTTCCGTATCTATCCTTTCGTAGTCCTAGAAGAGTCCCCTTTCTAGGAGTATATTAGCCTATTCTATACTCCCGACCTATACGATAAGTAATAACCTCGTCTTCTTATCTTCGATCTTTCTTTTAACCTATACTACCTTAGTAATTTAGATCCCTAGGTACGTATGTTAGTTTTCCTTCTAAAGCTAGGTAATGTTGTCTTAAATTTAGAATGTTCTAGTTATACCGTGGGCTATAACTATAAACTACTAGCGCGAGACCTTCGCCGTCTTTCTAATCTTCGTTGTCTACTCCTTCTAGGCTTCTAGCTTCCTTATATCCCCTTCCGCTACCGTATATAGCTTAACTATACCTCGTCTTTCCTTCTTTACCCCTATAATCTCCTTTATCCCTATCTTTTAGACGATTTCTTTCCCTATTATCTTGTCGATGTCCTCTTATTCTTAGGGGTCTATAATGTAGACCTTAATTACTATCTTCTTCTCCTTTAGGCTAGCTACCTAGGCCTACGTGCCTTAGTTAGTTCTTAGGGCTAGGAGAGCCCCCTTCTATACCTTTGCCGTAGCCGTTCCTACTACCTTATCGACTATTATCCTTATATCGTTCTTTAGTACCTTTAACCCTCCTAAGAGTTCTACTATTATTATCTTTAGCGCTCTTTCCGGGACCTCCCTATCGGCCGCTATCGCTATCTCCTACGCCCTCTTATACGTGTCCTTCTACTCGCTTCCCTCGCCCGGAGGCCTCGCCGTCGTCGCCGTCGTCGTCGTCGCCATTTTTTTATATATACTATAGTAATAGCGCACATAGTAGCTAGTAGTCTTTACGCCCTTCTACTACTTCTAATAATAGTATAATTACTATAGTAGACTAGCGGAAGATTACTACCTTAATCCGCAACTATGTAAACTATTAAGACACTAATAAAGTAATTAATCTCCGTAGTAAAGTTAGTACCCTAGAAGCTTAGAATGTCCTTCTTATAGCGTAAGTTAATAGTCTACGGTAGGCTCTATAGGATAAATAGAAGCGCCGTAAACGAGGTAAGAAGCTCTTCGAAGAAGTAAGGGTAGAAGATAGCTCTACTTCTACTTTCTTTAGTCCTTCTAAGCTTATAAGAGCTAAGGAGTTGCTTAATTAGAAAGAGAAGGAAAAAGAGGCTAAGGCCGCTATAAAGGAAGACGAGAAGGTATAGAAGCAACTTACTAAGTAACACGTACTATCTATTAAATAGCTAAAGGCTATATAGAGGTAACTAGAAGCTAAAGAGAAGAAGGCTAGGCTTACTAAGGAAGTATATAAGAAAGAAATAAACAAAGTAAACGTACAGGCGTCTCGATAGCTTAATAATAACCTATAGGAGAGTATTAAGAAGGTAAAGAACCCTCTCCGGCGTATATACTTTAAATAACCTCCTAAACCTAATGTTATATGTACTCCTACGAAAAAAGCTACTAGCTCGGCTTCTAGTAGGAGCTAGCGTAATGCGTAACGACTACTTCGATATAGAACATAATTTATATAGCAAATGAAAGAGCGTAATTAGCGCTTTTAAATGAGCCTATAATGTCTATAATTCGTGTAGTATTACGTAAATGCGACCGTGTTAAACATATAAGGGTGAGCAGCCGGCTTCTACTATGCTTTACGTTAAGGTTGAGAATGCTAAGACCTTACATTTTGTATACGTCTAGCGATAAAACCTCGATAGCGCAATAGGGGTATAAGTGTTATGGTGTGAAGTCATTGTATTATTGGATAATAATGCTAAGTCTATCTGCTTAGGGGAAGAAGGTGACCTATAGGTGCACGTGCCTATTAACTAGTGTGTGCCTCCCTCCTACCTAGCCTCTATAACAAAATCCCCGGGCCTACGAAAGTCCGCGACTACGTAGACTTATCGGTAGCCTTCTTCTCTACAATCCGTAGACTTAAGGTCTCGCTAATCCATGCTCCTCGCTTTAATAAAAGAAAAATCTATAGACGTAAAGTCTTAATCTATAACAAAAGAATCTCCTATAGCTTAGAGGCGATAGACTTAGGGTCGCTAGCCGTTTAGCACTTAGTCCTAGAAGGGGGCGAATTACTTGCCGAATATGCGGATGTCCGGGAGGTTTTAGGTTTAGTCCTTCTATAGGCGTTCTTTCTAACTAGGAATGTTCTTATTCGCCTAGTTCTAGAATTAGCTATAGATCGTAGGGAGCGCGAGGTAACCTTCGAGGTAGGTTTTAGCGTAAGTACCTTTTACGTTACATTACTAGAGGGCCTAATCGCTTAATCCTAGTACGTAGTCTCGAGTAGTCTTAAAGCGATTAATGTTAATGTCCCTAAGATAGGTCCCTATTATCGCGACAAATTAGAGAAGGTTATCTAGCTTAATCCCTAGCTACTACTTCTTAGGAAACTTACGTAGGATATTAGCTATTACCGTAGAAGGGTCGTCGTCGACGATAGCGAAAGAAGGTAGAGCGAAGGGCGGCTCGGTCTTCTTATTCTTATTCTTCGTAGGCGACGGAGTTCTACCCTTTATTAGTAGACCGAAGGCCGGGAGCTAGCTAAGAGTCGATAGAGTCTTATTCTTCTTAGGCGGTAGTATACGAAGAGTCGGCTTAGCTAAGGTACTATCTTTCTTCGGTAGACCGAGGGCCGGGGGCTATACGTCGAAGTCGACTTAGGCTACCTTAGTTATCTTCTTTAGGTTCGGTAGGATTAGAGGGTCGCCTACTCTACCGCCTATACGGCGTACGGCCTTCTAGACATTAAAGTCCGCTACCTATAGGGTAGGCTACTTAAAGTTTCTAACTATAAAACTCCCGCTATCTTTATCGACTCTAAAGTAGGCCTTCTTACGAGGGAAGAACTCCTAGACCTTTATACTCGTAGCTAATTCTCTATCGAGGTACCGAGTAAGCTACTCTATTTACTTATCGTTCTTAATGTAGTAGATAGACTAAGGGTAGCCGCGGCGCTTAGGGTAAAGTTCCGCATGTTCTTTAACGACTAACATCTAGCGTCGTAGGACTATAGCTTTTATAGCGAAGGGTATAGCCGATTCTAAGAGTAAAGATATACCGCGTAGTAATTAGCTATTCTTAGCGACTACGTAGACTACTACCGCTATTAGCGTATCTAGGTAGAAGTTAGCCTACTTCTTAAAAGCGTTAACGTCGTACGCGACATCTCTAGCCGTATACTTAGCGAAGAAATCGTCTTATAGAAAAAGATCGTAGTTCTACGTAAAGGCGACGAAATCGTTAGCGACCGGATCGTAGAGTTCGCGGATATAGTTATAAAGGACCTCTAGGAGGTTATAATCGCCCTCGATATCTCTTAGCTACTAGAGGTAGGAGACTACTACGGCCTTTAAATAGTAAGCGACGAGGACGAACCCTACGTCTACTACTAGCTCTATTAAGGCTAAGACCCTCTATATTAGATCCTATAAGTCGGCCGGTAAGAGGTACTTCCCTACGGTTACTAGTTTACCGTCGATAAGGTCGATATATACTTAGTATAGATCTATAAAGCCTTATCGCGTAACGTAGCGGTAGAATAAGTTTACGAGGAAGTCTAGCGGGCCTTCGCTAGGATAGTAAAACTAAGTAGACTTAGGGTCTTTAGCCTACTTCTTAGCGTCGGACTTAGATTTTTACGGCGGCTTCTTAGCTTCGTTATTAGTAGACGTAGACGTAGAGTTTCGGGCTAGCTTTCTAGCGTTAGGCTTCGCCTTTCGCTTAGTAAGGTCGAGGGCTTTCTAGACGTCGTTATCGGACGGTTCTCTACTAGATCTAGCCTTCTATCTATCTTACGCCTTAGCTATAGTACTCTTCTTCTTATCTAAAGTACTCTCGCGTTTCTTAGTAGACTTAGGTATAGAGCTCGTAGTCGTCTTAGCGGCTTTACTAGGTACCGGGTTAATATTATCGGCGGCCGTACGTTTTAAGCCCGCGGTATCTACGAGTAGAGCGGCCTTTATCTTAGTACTATCGGAAGCTTTCTCCTTATCGGCGGCGGCCTTAGCGATAACCTTCTTAGTAGCTTTAGTAGACTTAAGGTCGGCGGCCTTACGCTCGGCCTTTCGCTCGGCGGCCTTAATTTCGGCCTTTCGCTACTTTAGCTTATCGACGTAGTTAATTTCGCCGACGCGCTTCTCTATAGCCTTACGTCTATCCTTATGTAATTACTAAGGGGGCGTATTAGGTACTTTACCGCCCTCGGAAGTCGTTATCTAGGCGCGTACGTCGTAGTATTACTTAGGGATATCGTAGAAAACTAGTCCTTCGGCTACCGGTACGAGGGACTATATTATATCGATAAGGAGCTAGCGCGGCCTAGGTAGGAACTAGCCTAGCTAATTAATATAATTAGCGATTATGCGCTTTATATCTTACTTAATAACGCCGAATTCTATAATCTATATTATGTCGATACTACTACCGAGCTCTTAAGCTATCTAGATATACGTTAATCTCTAGCGTTATAGTAGGCGTTAAGGGAGTACCGTAGCCGCGACGTCCTAATTAGGAATGTCTCGCCCGACCCCCTTAACGATAGACGTAAGGTCTAGTACGATTTCCCTAGATAGATCGGGCGCCTTTATTAGAACTTAGAGACTATCCTAGAAGAGCTTAAGTAGACCTAAGGGTTCGATAGTTTCGGCGGGGTAGGAAATGTATATACTACCCTCTATTAGCTAGTACCGTAAGGCGATATAGGCGATAGCTACCTCTCTATATAGGCTATCGGAGTATAGTATATCGCATATTTCGGCGTAGGCGCCTTTTCGAGTATAACGCGGGTATTAGAACTTCGGTAAGTTAATAGAGTACTCGAATCTATATAGGATAGAGTTATCGGAGTGAAAGGGTCTAACGTCGACTTCCTCGATAAGCTTTCGTCCTAGTAACTTCTATTCTAAAGAGCGGGCGTCCGCGCTAAAGGAAGGGTTTAGAGGACCGGCCCTACCTTCTTTTATCTATCGTAGCGAGTATAGTTCTCCGGTACTCTTAAGGATCGCTTTTAGCTACTTACCCGGAGGAACGAAGGTTCGGTCGGAGTATCTCGCTAACCCGTACTTATTCTATAGGTCTACTAACTCCTTCGAATAGCTTTTAAGGTTAAAATATCGTAGCGCGAGCTTAATAAGCTTCGTGCGTAAGTCGATAGGTAGTATAGCTACTAGCTCGTCGGCCCGTAGTACTACGCGAGCGCCTATAACCTTTAACCTTATATCCTCGGATAGCTTCTAGTCCGGGTTATTATCGAAGTTATAGTCGTCGACGAAGTCGGCGTAGTCGGGCTAACTATATTCCTTATAGGTATTATTACTCTTATTATCCTTAACTGTAAAGTATACTTTATACTTCTTATCGTGCTCTACTTTCTTCTTCTCTATAGTAGCCTAGCGTTTCGCTTTTAAGTTCTTACTTACCGGAATATACTAAGGAATAACCTTCGGTCTATTATCCTCGTTTTCGCGTTCTTCTTTAGCTTTCTTACGAAAGACTTAACTAAAGGCGGTATCGGCTTTACGGCGCCTTAACTTCTCCTCTACGACCTTAAGACGCTCGCGTCCGTATCGGTCGTAGTCCTTAAAGAAAGGGATCGTAGTATCGTCGTAGCCTTTTACGTAAGCGTAGTATATATAGTTCTAGAGGCTACTAATTAAGTTATAGGCTTAAGGTATAAGTATATACTCCTTACGACGAGTATTAAAGGGTATAATACGGTCGTCGAACTTAACCTCCTTAGGTATATATAGTACCGCGGTTAGGCGTAATCCCTTAGCGATTTCTATAATAATTTTATATTCGCGACTAATAAGGTTATTAAGGGACCTCTAAGCGGCCTACGCTAGGTCCGATACCGCGTTCGCCTTAAGGCTAGGGTGCCCGTAGTCGATATATTCGAACATATCGGAAAAGGTTAGCGTTATATCCGGGTAGACTATTCGGAGTAAGGCGTCCTTAGGAGGAGGGGGAATCCGAAAGACGCCCTCCTTCTCCTTACTATTCTTACTATGTTAATCCTCTATACCTTTCTCGGCTTACTCTCTATCGTCTTCCTAAACTTTCTTTTTATTATTCTTCTTATTTTTCTTCTTACTAGGCTTCTTCTACTTCTTTCTAGCTTTCTTCCTAGCATCCTTCTCTTAAGCTTTTTCCTTACTCTTTTTAGGCGAAGGCGGTAGGCCGTCGTCGTCGGATTACTAGGCTATATTCCTAGTAGATATAGTATTCCCTATAGATATAGGCTCCTAAGGTAGGCGTACTTACTTAGGCTTCCTAGCTTTCTTCTTCCGAGCTTCTCCCTTACTCTTTTTAGGCGAAGGCGGTAGGCCGTCGTCGGTACTCTTATCGGGAGACCGCTAACGTACCGCGGAGGCGGGAGCTTTACTAGTAGACCTAGGGTCCCGAGGTAGAAGTGTCGTAGGGGTAGGCGCTTCGGCTATAGGAGGAGTAGCTATAAGAGTAGGAGCTTTACCTTACGCGTCTACGGTAGATATAGGCTTCTAAGGTAGGGGTATTATAGGAGCGGGGGCTTTAGCGGCGGAAATAGGAGCGTTACCTACCGACGTAGTAGGCTTACGTCTATCGCCTACTACTAGAGCGGCTACTAATATTATAGATCTTAACGCGAAGGGTCGCTTCGTAGGTAAGGCTTATAGAGTAGCGGCTCGTAGAGCGGCGGCTACTATAGACTAAGGTTCCTCGGCGCCCGTCTACTAAGATTCCTTAGTAGGCTAAGGATCTAGCTCTATTAGTTATAGAGCTACTACGTCTTCCTTTTATGAAGCTTAGTCTTACGGCGGCGCGTTTACTACCTAAGTAGGCTAAGGATCTAGCTCTATTAGTTATAGAGCTACTATGTCTTTCTTTTATAAAGCTTAATCTTACGGCGGCGCGTCTACTACCTAAGGTAAGGTCGCGTCTATAATCGGCGCGTCTACTATCTACGGAGAGGTCGCGGATAAAGGCGCGTCTACTATCTACGGCGAGGTCGCGGATAAAGGATCTAGTATAGACTTAATTACTAGTAGCGTACCGTCTTCTACGAAGGCTCTAAAATTAATAGGCGTAAAGCCGCCTATAATCGCTACTATAGTTATTAATGTTACTAAGGTTATTATTATTAGTAGAAAGTTAAGGTAATATTTGCAACTTATATATGCGTGTAATCGCGCATCTATACGGTTAAACTCTAATTACGGTTTACTTTAATGCCTAAAATAACGTTGCGTAAGTAATGCCTAAAATGGCGCTACGCAAGTAATGCCTAAAAGCGCGCAGAAGGTAATGCCTAAAGGCGCGCGGAAGGTAATGCCTAAAGGCGCGCGGAAGGTAATGCCTAAAGGTAATATAATAGAACGATGCGCGGCTAGACCATAGGTTAGGGGAACGAGAGGCAACTATAAGTCTATTAATCGTAACATCTACTAGATAGATTATTCCGAACTCCTATCTAGGTATCCCCTATAGGAGGGAATACCTAAGGGTGCTCGTTAAGGTACCGATTCTATATAATTAGAGGAAATCGTAGAGTTAAGAAATAGTATAGAAGGATTTTGCGATATACGCCGACTTAGATGTTTAGTAGCGTAGGAGTATCCCTCTATCGTTATATGTCCTCCTTACTTAGACGTAGAACCTTAGGTACTAAGGTCCTCGCCTATAGTTAACGAGCCTCCTCCTCTAAGACTTCTATAGACGGAAGTAGTAGACTTAAGGTTAGCTATATCTCCTAAGGCGTATCTTACTAAAGCTACGGCGCACGCGTAGAGGAGCTAGCGAACCCGGCTTACCTAAATAGGTTACTCGTACCTAGCTTTAGGCTACTCCTCGATTTATCTTAACTCGGCTAGGCTCCTCTAGTATCTCCTCTATCTACTAAGTCCGCGGTACGCTTAGTAGGGGGGGCGGTAACGATAGACGTAGGGTCGTTAAGCTCTAAATTAGAGGAGCTAGCGAACCTAGCTTACCTAAATAGGTTGTTCTTAGTAGGCTTTCGGCTACTCTTCGACTTATCTTAGCTAATATAGGCTTCTCTAGAGTATTCTCTATCTTACTTACCCTCGGTACGCTCGCATAGCGAGGTATTAGCGATAGACATAGTATCGTCGAGGTCTAAATCGCTAGTTTCCGTATAATTTAGTCGATCGCCTCGTTAAGGTTACTATCTCGTTAGCTCGGTAAGAGTAACGTGCGGTTCGTAGCGTTAGATTAAAGGTTATATCTACGAGATCTACTTATGTATAAACTAGGAGTCCTTAAATTACTCGATTAGGTATATATTATTATCTCTAAGCTTATCTTCGCGTACCTATTCGTTTATAATCGGTTACTCGTTACGCTATTTTACTAGATATTCGACTTTACCCCGTAAGAGGCGTTTATTAAGGATACGCTTAAGCGTTATAGCTAGCTATTCGGACTATAGGTCTATCGGCGTAGGCACTCGCGGATAAGTACGCGCGAAAGGATCCCTCGTAGGGTTTAGCGTAGGCTTAAGCTAGGCTACGGACATAACTAGGTAGAACTTTACCGTAGAAGAGAGATCTAACTCGTAGGCTAACTTACCTACTCGTTTATTAATTTTAAATAGGCTAGTAGCCTAATAGCTATACTTCCGATAGCCTTAGCTATAGACGCGATATCTATAGTAGAGCTTAAGCATAATATAATCCCCTAGCTCGAATAATACTCGGTAGTACTTTAAATCGTAGCGGTACTTTATATCTACCGCCGCGAATACTAGCGATTCCTCTACTATATCTCGAAACTACTATCGTAAAGTTTTAAAGTACTAAGGCTCGAGTTCGCGAAGACCGATAAAGGCGTCTATATTAAGATCGAACCTAAATAATATCTAGTCTAGCGAGATTCTAGTACTCGCATTCTTAATGCTACCGAGATATAATGTTAATAAAGGGAGGACGTCCGTCTATTAAGTATTAGGATTAGAGGTAACGAAGTACCGGATTATAATTTCTACGGTTTAATTCGTACGCTCGGATTAGCTATCGGTTTACGGATAGTACGCGGTAGACGTAAGGATTAAGGCTCTAAGGAGCTTTATAATCTTAATAAAGAATTTCGAGAGCTATTTAGGGTCGCGATCGTAAATAAATACCTTAGCTACGCGCTAAGATCTCTCTTAGATAGCCGTAAGGTATTAAGCTACCTAGATTTCCGCTATCTACTAGCATTTACTAGGTAAGAGTATTACTCGTTTAAATTTCTTATAGGTAACCGTAAGTAGGGTATTAAATCCCTCGCTAGTTAGGGGAAGCCTAACGATCTAGTCTACGGTTTATACGTCTATAGGGAGCCGATACTTTAAGTCTATAGGATTAAGTTGTCTATAGGGTTTATACCTAGTTAAGCGATTATTATTATAGCTAGAATACTAGTCGATATATTGCTCGAGGTACTTACGGTAGTAGCGGATGTAGAAACTAGCGTTAACGCGGTCGAGGGTACGATAGAAACCTACGTAATAGCGAAGATTATATACTATTTCGAAGATCTTACCTATAAGACCCGCGGGGATGTAGAGACGCGAATAAAGTAATGCGGGGTCGATGTAATAAATAAGTCTATCTTTCCTAAAAAAAAAACGGATGCCCTCTAGCGACCTTAGGTCTATTAGCTTATTATTAGGGCCGTCTAGAGTATGCTATAGCTTACGCGATAGTATGTCCTCGGAGGATCGTAGGGAACTAGGCTTTAGGAAGTATCTAGGAACGGCGCCGCTCTCTATCGAACTAGTGCGTTCTCGATTATTCTAATCGACCTAAGGTTCTTTCGAGCTCTCGTATTCCTAATCGACCTAAGGTTCTTTTACGTTTCTATAGCGCTTATTACGTTTTTACTAGCGTTAGCGTTTCCGCCTAGCCTAACGACTCTCGAGCTTCTTAGGTTAGGCTTCCTACTCCTCGATATAGGCTTATTCGATAGACTTAAGGACCTAGAGTAACCTACGCTAAGGGCGGTTATCCTAGTAGGCTTTTCGAAGTCTATCTTTAAAGTTATCGGAGAGGGAGATTACGGTTTCGACATAATAGGAGGGGTCGGTTTAGAGGCTATAGAAAAAGGTAGGTATTTTATTATAGGCTAGAAACTCGTGTCTATTACTCGCGTTAAAAAAGCATTCGCTATAATTAAGCCCGAAATAATTAATCTCCGGCATTACTAAGCTAGGAGTAATAATTATTATATCCGGGCGACCTCTACTAGTAGAAGTAGTATTCCTTACCGCGAAGAATTTATCGTCGCTATAGGTAGACGCGAGGTTCGGTACTATTACGTATATCGCTAGAATCTTATCGAGCCCGCTAGCGTTAACGTCGTTTACTTTCGGAGAAATAGCCCCTCTAAGTCGTAAGAGCGTATCTAGGGCGATATATTTTCTACCGGGTCGGTAGATTATCTCTAGCTAGGGAAACTAGGAGATATATACCGCGGCCTAGATAATATAGCGATTAAGGCTAGCGGTAGATATAGTAGTCGCGATCTATATCTTCTTCGCGATAGCTATAACCGCGCTATAGTCCGTAACTATAACCGTCTTTAACGCTACGTCTACTATATGCGATACCCTCTTAATTACCTAGATAACGCCGAAAAGCTCGAGCTCTATAGGCTAATATCGTAACTCTATACCCGTAAGTACGTAGCTTATAAAACCGACGACCTTTAGTCTATTACGCGGGAATTGCTTAGATCGTCTTAACTAAGTAGTACTATTAATAAAGTCGGCTATAGTATCGTCCTTACGAGTAATAGGCTCGGGTTCCTTATATTCTAGTTAAAGTTCCCCTTTTACTTAGTAGTATATAACTCTAATTCCGAATTCCTTAGAAGCGTCGACGTCGATATAGAAGGTAGACTTAGGGTTAAAATACTAGAGGAAACCTTAACTAGGTTAATCCTATAATACTTAGATCGTTTCCTACGCGAGGATTATCTCCGGGGTCTAGTAAAGCTTAGCCTTCTTTATCTATATACGGCGTCTACCTCCTTTAATTTACGTAGCGTTACTCTCCTTAATAGCTAGAACCTTAGCTTCCTAGAGGGGAAGCGTAATTTTACCGAAATATAGGATAGTAGACTTAAGGTATCCGATTAGGCCGAGATACTACTTAAGCTACTCTACGTTCTCGGGACGCTATAACTCTTTTAGTACCGCTAATCGGTCTACCTAAGTAGCGAAACCCTTACTATCGACGACTCTCCCGAGTATATTAATAGAGACGAAACCGACGAACGCTTTTATAGGTTCGAGACTAAATCTTATCCTATTTATTTTCCCGAAAACTCCGCTAAGAAGCTTATAGTAGGATTCTAAGTCTACCGAACCGAGAACGATATCGTTAATATAGCCGTTTACGCTATCGCCGAATTCGCGGAGGGTACGATCTAGGATCCTCTACACGTGCTAGATACTATTATAGTATCCTATAGCGGCGACTTTAAGGTACTCTTAGCTATAAGTAGTATTAACCGTAAACTTCTATCGGTCCTTTACCGCGACCGCGAATTAGTAGAATATAGACCTTACGTCTATAACCGTAATATACTTATAGCCCCGTAGCTTAGCGATAATATCGTCTTATAATAGTAGCGGGTAAGTATCTTTCTAGGAGATGCTATTTAGTCCTCTAATATCGATAACTACTCGAGGCTTACGGTAAGCCTCGCCGCCTAGGTAGAAGAGTATTCTCTAGACTATAAATACCGGCTAGGCGAGAGGGGAAGGCTTCTTTCCGTATACTATTTTATCCTAGCCGTATAGCTTATCGAATTACTTATTAACTTTAGTATTATCGGTTTCCGATATCCGATATACCTTACTACTAAATTTCTTATCTTCCTAGCTAGGCTTAAGCGGTAACTCTAGCTAGTCCTCTTCCGGGAGGTCGATAGTAGTACCTCTATCCTTCCATAGATCCGGAAATAGGTCGACGATAGACCTAAATCTAAGGGCTACTAATAAGTCGGGATTATCTATGTAGATCGTTACTCCTACCGAGGTCTTAATGCTTAAGGCGCCGGTATCGATAGTAATTTTAGAAATCTCGGGCTATAACTCTAGGTCTATAAGATCCTCGAGGGAGTTATGACTTAGCGCGGCTTGCCTAGGCGTAGCCGGCTTAGACTTAGCTAGCTTAGATTTTAATTTCTCGAACATCGCCTAATCCTTCTACGGGTTCGTAGTAGTTAGGATCTTAGCTAGCTTAGCTTCTATAGACGTAGGGTTCGGATTAAATTCATTAATTTAATAAACCTCGTTAATCTAGAGCGGCTATATTTCTCCTAATAGTCGGTTACGAGGAACTATAAGCTATTAACTACGGCTAAGATTTCGAACTTATACCGTAGGTATATCCGCGTTAGCGACATACCCGTATATAATACCTTCCCTAAGAACCTTCTTATCTAGAATGAATTAGAAGTCTATGTCTACTACGCGTAGGCGTTAGCGATTCTTTACTTTTATAGGGACTATTACCGCGGATCGCGGTAGTACCCTAATAGTGTCGGTAGACTTAACGATGCTACGTAAGACGCTATCCGTCCTCGGGGATAACGCGATCGGTATTAGGGCGTACTTATTCTCCGTTATCGTAATATAGCCTACCCTAGCGTAGATAGAGAACCTAGCGGGCGTTATAACATCTATCCCTAGGAGTATATTATACGGGAGATTTAGTATTACTCGAACGGGTTACTCGATATAAGCTAATACTAGTTACTAGGAATCGTGCGTAAAGATAGGAAAGTATATTAGCAAATTAATCCATTTCTCGTACTAAGTATTACTAGCTAAACTACGGAAGTCAAGTAGTTCTAGTAAGTATTAAATATTATCTTATCCTAGTTACTCGAGTAACTACCCTTAGTCTATTATTAATGCCTTATTACTAGTATCGAGATAAATACGCTTAAATTCTCTATCGGGAGTAAGGGCATAATTAGCTTCGATAATATCGAAATGTCTAAAGGCATAAGCCGGATTACCTAGTAGGAGGCGGGCCGTACTCTAGATAATAGGTAACCTTAGGTCTATTAGATGCGTTATAGAGCTAGGAGGAGAAGAGCGTCTCTCTTCTCTAATATAATAGACCTAGAGCTCTAGGCTATTAATGCCTCGATCTCTCCTCTTTCCTAGTAGGCCTAATTTCTCGGCGCGAGTATTCGCGGAGGACCGCGATTCTAGAGGAGCCGGCTTACTAGGATTTATTACTAAGGGCGTAGCCGGTTCTCCGCTACTCGTTACTTTCGAAGTAAGCTACTACTATAGAGGAACTAGAGTTCGTAGCTAGAGTACTTACGTATTAAATACGTTCGCTATCTCTAGTATTAGTACTAAGGATTCTAGGATAGATACTTCTAGATAGACGTAAGGTACGGTATTAGAGGGAGTAGATTAATCTAATATAGGGATATTAGAGAATAGACTTAAGGCGTCCGGCTTCTTATCTAGGAGCGAGCGCTCTAGCGCTTCCGGTAGACGTAAGGGAAAAGTACCGTTAGGATGCTCGTCCGGTAGTAAGCATCCTAGCGACTTTAAGCGATCGAAGGCGTTTAATATCGTTAAGTATTCTAGTATTTCCGGTAGATATAGCGTTAAGCTAGAAGTAACTAGATTTACTTCCGGCTCTAAACGTTTCCCTCTACTAGCTTTAGTAGTACGTTCGTCCGAATCCCCTTTTCGTCCTTAGGGTAAACTTACTCTAGGTAGTTCTTAAAAAAGTTATTACTAGACTAGAGGATCTCGCCGTATATCTAGTAGCGCGTAGGGCGTACGTTTTAGGTTATTCGTTAGGCGGCGTCTTTAGGTCTACGACCCTATTAGACGTAGTTTACCGGCTTTAAGAAAGGATTACTAGGAGGGAACTCGCTCTCCTTATACTCCTCTCCTCCCTACTCCTAGGCGTCCTCTTATACTCGCTAAGCTTCGTCCTCTTTATCTCCTAAAGCGTTATCCTTATAACCTAAGTCTACGGTATACTCGTAGAAGAAATTAGGCTTAGCGCCGAAGTTTATAGGAGTAGTACTTCCTACGTTTCCTATATTCCTTATCGAAGGTCTCTAAGGATTCGGATGCTATAGGAGACCTCTCGTATCTACTATACGCTCGTTTACGTTTCCGGCTCGCTAATTACCGTAGGCCTAAGGTCGGTAGGTTTAGGCTCCGGACTAATTACTATAGACCTAAGGTCGGTAGGTCTAGGCTCTAGATTACTACTATTAGGAATTAGGGCGCTATCGATAGTTATTAAAGGGATTATTACTACGGTAGAAAGGCGCGCGTCTAGAGTTATTATAAGGCCTAGAGGAAAACCCTAGGTCTACGAACCTACCTCCTACTAGGCCGTCGCGCCTATAGAAATTAGTCGACTTACTATTATAGAAATCGGAGGTCCGGCTACCTAGGGGGTATAGTTCGATCTAGGTAACGTAGTAAGCTTATATCGTATCGATTAGGGTCTAGTAAGTCTAGCTAAGAGTAAGTACTTCTAGATCGTTTCGGAGCTCTAGCGCTACCTTCTAGTATACTAGATTAATCTAACTAAATAGTAACTTAGTTCCGCTCTACTATACGAGGCGCATAACATTAATAACGTAGGAACTAACGGAGCGGCGCGCGGCGACTTCCTTAATGCGGTAGTATTCCGTTTCTAACTTACGTACGGCGACGAGAGGGTCTAATCGGAATTACTCGCGTAGAGCTACCTTCTAGTTCTCGATGCCTAGGCCTTCCTATAGAGCGGAGCGGTAAGTATTAGTAAGGGCGTATATATACTACTATAAGGCGGAACCTTAGAGGTAGCGATAGAGGGATAGACGTAGGGTACGAGCTAAGTATTCCTCGGCCTAGATAGCTATATTAAGACGAGTAATAAATACGAATATATCGCGGTAGTAAGTAGTATTACCTTTATATACTATAGGACCTAAGTCCTTACTCTCTCTCTATTATTAACGAGGTCCTTATTAAAGTAACCGATAGACGTAGGCTTAAACTTCTACGGGCTAGAATCCGTAGAATACTCTAACGGAGGAGCGTCTCGCGGAGGAGCGTCTTACGGAGGTACGTCTCTTATGCTATAGCCTTAATTAGTAGACCTAAAGTTAAAAGCCGAGTTCTCTCCTCTAGTAGGGTACGGTAGGTACCTAGGCCTACCGGCTCCGCCTAGCGGCACGTATAGATCTAGCTACTATTCGTATACCGTAGATTAGCGAGTAGGCTAGCTCTAATTATATAAATCTTATACTTACGGCTAGCTATCGGCTACTCTTCTATTTATCTACGACTAGCCTACCGTCCTCTATTACGCGGCCGTTAAGTATAGCCGTACTTACGGCGTAACCCTTAGCTCGGTTATATTCTTATTCTCGCCCTTTTAAGCTATTTAGCTTTATATAATTAAGGTAAGCTAGAGGATTACTTTCTCTAGCTTGTCGTACTTATAGTCGGTACTATTAGCGTTATTACTATTAGCGTTAGTATTATTATTAATGGTTGCTAGCTATCGAGTAGTAATAGTTACTAGCTACTTAGTAGGTGTAGGTATAGGGTTAAATAGCTAACTCGTGGACGTTAGTCGAGGGTTAATTCTATAATCTTCGGAAACGGGCGGAGCGGGGCTAGCGGTAACTAGCACTTTTCTTCTATCTTTTATAGCTTCCTTTCTACTATCTTCGAACGCTTCTCTAAGTCTATCTTCGATAGAATCTTACATTTCCTATATTCTAGCTTACTATATAGCTTCGCGCTCTTACATCTTAACTTACATAGCTTTACGCTCTTCTACTATTTATTCTATAAGCTAAGCCCTTAAGTCGGTAGAGCTAGCCTTACGTCCGTTTATAACCGGTTCCGACATTTTATTATCCTCGGAAGAAAGCGAGCTACTAACGCGGCGGCTAGATACTAAAATTACCGTCGGAGGTCTCTCTAAGCTAGGATCGCGGGCGCTCGGCTTACGATAGTTACCGAAGTTTTCGTAGGTAGCGGATAGAGGCGGATTAATTATAAAGGGAAGAATCTTACGTCTACCGCTACTAGCGGCGGTAGGATCTAATTAAGGAGGCGGATTAATTGTGAAGGGGAGATCCTTACGTCTACCGCTACTAGTAGCGGTAGGGGTCTCTTTAGCGTTAGCTCCTATAGGAGGATCGACCTTACGTCTACCGTTATCTATCGTAGTAGAAGTCTCTCTTCTAATAGCTAAAGTTTCTATCGTCTTCCTAACGGGCTTAGGAGGGACCTAATACTTTCTTCGACTACGATTACTACTTTCCGAAGGTACGTCTTCGGTAGTAGACTTATAGTATTCCTCTAGCTAGCGAGCGAAGTATTTATTAAAACGCTAACTCTAGGTTAGCTAGTTAATTTTCTAGGCCGTAAGACGGGCGAGGTTAGGTATAGAAACCTAGGTACTAATAACCTCCGACTAGGTTAGGAGTTACTTAGGGCCTTACTCTTTTTCGCCTTAGTCGGTAGACTTAGCTTCTCTAGATACCGATCTTAGTCGACGGGGAGCCTCTTTAGCGGCGGGGTTATTATACTACTAAGTAAGAGCTATAACGCGGTAATAGAAATCGCCTACGAGGAGTTTCGCCGGGTATTCGCGAAGCTTCGAAAAGGCGAGGAGATTATAGGCGTTAGAAACTAAGTAGTCGTAATCTTCTTATAATTCTAGGAATTTATAGTCTTCGAAGGCGGCTATAGTAAGCTAGGTATCTAGCGATACTATATAGACCTAAGGCTAAGATGCTAACTAATTCGATGCTACTCCGTAGCCGACTACGAAGATGGAAAATAGCGACCTTAGTAAGCTTAAGGAGGGATCTAAGGACCGGAGAGAGGTAGCTTCGGTCGGCTACTGCCGAGGGAGGTACGCGCGGTTATACTCGCGAAGCTTTATAACGCGCCTACTCCTAAGCTTTAAGGGCCCCTTCCTTTAGCGAATAAGGGCGTAAATAAAGGCAATTAAGCGCGTCGTAGGCCTATAGTTTAGTGCTAAGTAGCTCGTTAAGATAGTGCGGAAGGTTGAAGGTAAAGAGTCCGTAGGCTAGAGGAGTCCTACGGATTAGTAGTAATGTTTTAGTAATGCCGGAATAGTAGCGCTTATGTCTAGGTACGGAATTAAAGAGTCTATAGGATAGAGGACTAGTCCTAGGATTAGTAGTAGTACTAAATAGTAGTAGGCCGAAATAGTCCGTATAATAACGGTTAGTATACTTAGGCGGATAGTTGCCGAAGTAAAGCTACTATTTTATTATGGTGTGAAGTTATTATATTATTGGATAATAATGCTAAGTCTATCTGCTTAGGGGAAGAAGGTGACCTGCAGGTGCACGTACCCATTAACTGGTGTGTGCCTCCCTCCTGCCTAGCCTCCATAACAATAAGTTCTAGGCGTAATTCTTATCCTCCGAGGTCTTATATAAGAGGATGATATATCCTTCCTTTCTTTATTAAGGCTCGAGGCATATAGTAATAGATTAAGGAAGGTAGGTAGGCGGGCGACTTCTATCGCTTTTACTAAGACTTTTGTCGCAGAATAGGCCGACTATACCTATCGAAAGACGGTCCTCGTAGCGTAGCGAATATACGAGTATTACGACTATATAGGCTAAAATCGCGAGGCCTCGAGTATCTCCCTAGTAGCGACGTATCTACGAGATTTAAAGCCTATATCGAGTACCTCTTACTATACATCTAGTATAGCCGTTAAAAAATCGCGAGGTCTTAGCATTCTTAACCTTAACGTAAAACATAGTATGCGTCACGTAGGGCTATACGGCAGGTGGGGAAGTCTTCTACTCAGCCTACCGATTCGACATGGCACTCTCGTTGTCATGCGGTGAAAAATTGTCGCTTAGCGCTACACGGAGGAGCGAACGCAACATCCTCGCTAGACTCGAGCAATATGAGATGACTAAGCAGCTGTATTAAGAATTATGGCACGAAAGGAAGACTATAGAGGCTATAGTCGCACATCATCTCCGATCTTCTAATCCGAAAGCCTATATTGTTTAGGGCATGAACAGCTAGATGAAAGGAAAGTTCAATATTTGTGTCGTCGTTCATGTGGACAACGATGGAGGCAAGAACGTCAAGAAGATTTTTCGGTGCCCCATAGCTCACAAGGTGGGAGAACAATACTCTCTAGGTGCGGTAGAAGAGAAAATGAGGGCCGAAATAGGTGCTTACGCGTGGATCGAGAGCAACTGCCCGGATATTCCAGTTCCTCGACTCGAAGCTTTTAGCCTCTCGAACGATCTCTAGGTATCTTCACCGCTCTAACGGCTCCTTGCTAGCCCTGCTAACGGCCAATAGTTCACCCACCTTCGGCAGGAACCTAGTTACTTTCAAGACCCATCCAGACTTGATTTCGCCCACCCGTACCTCGTGCTAGAGTACATCGATAGCAAACAAGGAAGAATGCTATCGAACACCTTGTCTAATTTTCGCGAGACTGATGCACATAGAATGCAGAACTTGTTCCGGGGTATTAGTTAGGCTATGATATCTCTTACTGGAAGGACATAAACGAGCATAGGTTCGCTTCGATTTAATGATGATGGTACTACGACACTATCAACCCGCCCTAAGCTCTGCACTCTTGCCATCTTAGAAAGCGAAGGTGCACCCCGAACTATGGACCGGACTTTTACCGCTAGCGCTACCTTCATCGACTACATGCTACGATTTCGCGAAGAGGCGTTTCGTGCTCAGCCGAACGCTGTGAACGATGAGGAAGACTATCATCTACAAATGCATCACATAGTCCTAATGCGAATGTTAAAACATTACTTTGTCAGTTCCTAGGCCGAAGAGCCATTCGTGCTGCAATTTACCGATCTCCATGCAAGCAACATCTTCGTAGATGATTAGTGGAATATTGTTGCGCTCATTAACTTCGAGTTCGTCTACGCCTGTTATGGAGGCTACAGCAGGTAGGCACGTGCCTAGTAGGACTACCTTCTCCTCCATTCGTAGATAGACATCATCATCTAACAATATAATGAATTGAACACCATAACAAAATAGTAGCTTTGCTACGTTAACTAGCTAAAGGCACTAACCGTCGACATACGGACCATTTCGGCATTACTACTATTCTACTAAAGGCACTATTCCGGCATTGCTACTATTTAGCTAAAGGCACTATTCCGGCATTGCTACCATTTAATCTAATCCGCGAATAACAAGTCCTCCGGTTCACGGATCTCAATTACCTTTCCGTACTATACATATATAGCTACTTAGTAAACAAATACAGGTCTGCGAGAGCTAAAGCCGCTATCTACCTCGCCGCTAACGGCGCTTAATTCCCCTTTATTTATACCCTTATTCGCTAAGGGAAGGGACCCTCGAAGCTCGCGAGTAGTCGCGGCGCGAGTAGTCGCGGTACCTCCCTCTCCGATCGAGTACCTTCGGTCTATATAGCATCGCTACTAATCCGTATACCCCTCGAAACTATCTATTGAGGGTACTACCCGATAATCCGCGAACAATAAGTCTACGATCTACTATTAATTATAGGTCTATAGGCTGCTCGCGAGCCTCGAGCCCCCGCCGTTAGGCTCGCGAGTAGTCGCTACCCTTCACAAATGTCACACTAACTAACCGTCGACTATACGGACTAGTCCGTAGACATACCCTCTCGTCTCGCGGATCCCTCGAATTTAACCGCTAAGGGCACTATCCGGCATTACTACTACTTCGCAGACATATTCTACCTATCCGGTCTCGCGGACTCCTCGAATTCAACTGCTAAGGGCACCATTCTACTAAGGGCACCATTCTACTAAGGGCACCATTCTAGCATAACTACCGCTAAGGGCACTATTCGGACGTAAGCGCCACCATCCGGCATTGCTACTAGTCTGCAGACATCTTCCGGTCTCGCGGATCCCTCGAATCCAACTACTAAGGGCACTAATCCGTAAGAGCCTCCGTCTTACGGATTTTTTACACCCTCGTTTACTAAAGGAAAGAACCCCTAAAGCTTACGAGCACCTCCCTTACTAAGCACCTCCCTCACCGAACGGCTAGTACCTCCGAGAAAGCCCTAAGCTTGAGAGGGGGGTGCGACCCGTACCGAACGGGCACCTCCCTCTTACTACCGAAGCATTCTATCCGAGAAAAGTCGTTTGCCGCTATCTTTACGAAAACACGCTAGTAAAAGTATCTAACACGATAACGACGAGGCAATAAGGCATTAACTATTAACCGCACTATTAACCGCACTATTAACCGCTCTCGGCAACCTTGCGTCTATAAAGGAGAAGGATAATGGACAACCTTACGTCTATAACCGGCACGGAGAAGGATGAGAAGATAACCTTGCGTCTACAACCGAGAAGGATAATAGATAACCTTGCGTCTATCGCTAGCATCGATGATTTCTTTTGTAAGAGCGAGATATAGGGCATACCGAGAAGGAGCATGACTTGAGTCTATTAAGTATAGTCCACGTAGTCGCGGACTTTTCGTAGGCCCGGGGATTTTGTTATAGAGGCTACAGCAGGTAGGCACGTGCCTAGTAGGACTACCTTCTCCTCCATTCGTAGATAGACATCATCATCCAACAATATAATGAATTGAACACCATAACAACGCCCTCCCTTACAGCATGATGAGTGTTCCGCACTAGCTCTCGGTAGATGCTATCGACGAGGTCATCGATCATATGGGGAAATTTGGCAACATGTATAAGGCTTTTATGGACTATTTTAGGAGGGAGGAACGGAGGCTTAGTCACCGAAACCATATCAACCTTGCAAGTACTATATAGGAAGCCTGGGAAAGTTGTGCATACTAGTATTATCGCGACCTCACATCCATTAACGGGATGGCGTGCTGCTTAGAAGACCACCTCTATTTAAAGTTCGATGTCGAGCCTTCCATAGAGGAGGAGAAACTCTGGGCGAAGACAATGTCCTTATTTTGGTCCTCGGATTCAAAGAAGGATATGAAGAAAAAACTTTCCGACAAGGCCATATACGACGCGAGCCTAGCGCGCTACTTTAAAGGACGACTGGAATGATTCAGCAATTGTGATCGTATCTTAACAGCGAGAGGAGCTATATGATATATTAGGACCAATAAGAATGCATTAACTACTCTCACTTTGTCTTAGCTTCTTTTGCTTGCTTCCTTGATTCCCGGTCCTGACACGGGCGAGAGGCAATAGACACGTAATTAGATTGTTAAACTGTCTATAAAGGAAGAAGGAAGCGTAAAAGCACGCCGACTAAGTATAGAGATGGATGCCTAAGGTAGCGATCGCCTAGGCCGCCTGCCTGTAACATATCCCCTCGTCTAAACCGTGTCTTACTCCTATAAGGCGGTATAATAATGTCCATTTTCCATTACCTATACTATGCTTATTAACCATTTTAAGTATCGAGTGTAAGTAGCAAGGTCGATAGTGTAGCGATGTTACTAGGGGTTATAATCGCATCGAGTAGAAATCTAACCGGCGGTAGTAACTACTTAAGGAGGTTAATAATGCGTGCGCTAGCCCTAGCGCGAAGTCATCGGCTAGGTAGTTAATTAAACGACAAGGACGCGAAAGCATCGGCCTATTATTTGTTAGTACTAAATAGGACGCGAAAGCATCGGCCTATTTCTATTACGTATAAAGTAGAGCTACTCGAGAAAGGCTACCCGTTGTATCTAGAACGGTATGCTTTTACCTACGTAGCGATGTCTAACGGTCGACAAGGCTAGTAGTACCCTCTTTAGGTATCTATCCCTCTAGTAGCTTATACCCGGTAGGCTTCGGCTTACTAGGGTTCCTATAGTAGAAGTCTACGATAGCATCGGTAGCTTACTTAATTAACTCTTCCTTATTAAATTCCTATAACTCGTTATCTCCTTTCTACCGTACCGTGTACTTTAATTTCTTCTATCTACCTTTACGGTAGCTATCTACTACTTCTTCTATTTCCTAGAACTCGTTACCGTTAATAAGCTTAGGCGGAGGTGTCTTGTCGACTAGGTTAGCTACGGCGGGTCGGAGGAGGTTAGTATAGAACACATTATAGATGCGACGGCGCTAAGAAGGGGTACCGAGATCGAGCTAATATACGTTAGTAGTGTTAGGGATAGCGCGAATAATCTTGAAAGGGCTAAGTTACTTATGGTCTAGCTTCTTCGAAGGTCTCTTTATGCGGATGTTGCGGGCGTCTAGCTAAACTAGATCGCTAGGCTAGTACTACCGCGACGGTACTCCTTTATCGTATTCTACGTATCTTACTTAGGTATAGGTTATAGAATTAATATAGTATTATTATATGCGTTTAAGTTTAGCGGTAAACAATTTAGCTTCTTTAAGTACGATTCGTTCGCGAGCTAGAAGTTTTTTCTTAGCATCGGACCTACTTTTATGTATAACCTCTAACCTCGGGTACCTACCGAGAGTCGCGAAAAAGGGCGATACTCTAGTAGTTTCGCTTTTTGCATTATTAGCTACGAACTCGGCGGACTATAACTATCGGACCTAATCGTCTTAGACGTAGTTAACGTACGCTCGGAGATATACCTCGAGTTCTTAGTTAGTACGCTCTAACTAGCCGTCCGTGCGAGGGTAATAGGCTATCGAGAAGTATTACTTAATACCTAAGAGTTATTGCACTTTACGGTAGAAGGTATTAACGAACTATGATCCTCGATCGGACGTAGCTATGTCGAATACCCCTTAGTCCTTAATTACCTACCGGTATACCGCCTCCGTAGCGGTCTATAGTTCTAGATCGGATACGGGAATAAAATGTTTACGCTTAGTAAGGCGATCCGTAACCGTAAGGATGTGCTTATACTTAGTTCCTAGCTACTTATACTCCGGGAGTTCTACGATATAGTCTATAGCGATATCGCGGTAGGCTCCCGTAGGTACTAGTAGTTACTAGAGTAGTCCTTAGTAGGCTTCGTAGTTCGCTCGTAACCTTACACATGTACGGTACTCGCGCGTATAGTATCGGACGTCGTCGTACATAGTTAGCTAGTAGTAGTAGCGTTGTAGGAGGTTAAAGGTGCGCTCTCGACTAGGGTGTCCGGCTAGAGGAGCATCGTAATAGTACTTAATAACTTCTCGTCGGAGACTAGGGTCGGCGGGCACATAGATTCTACTATCTACCCGGATTAGCGCGGATTCTACCTTACAGCTAGCTAGGGAGAGCTTAATATTGCCGATATCCTCTAGAAATGTAAAGCGTTATACTTAGTCGCGTAGCCCGTTCTTAATTATGTTAGTAAGCTTATCGTCGCGTAACGCCTTCTCGATGCCTATGTCTAATAATTCCTTATTACCGAGGATGCGGATAGCGGCAAGCCTTTATGCCTAAGCTTATAACTCCGGAGATAGGTTATAAGGTTTTAGTAGGGCTTATTATCGATTCCTTTCGTTATCTATCGGGTCTATGTCTTATATCCTACGAGTTAATGCATCGGGTTTAGCGCCTTACTTCCCTAGTCGGTATTGTATAATAAACTCGAATTCCGATAGGAACTCCGCCTATCTTACTTAACGTCGGTTAAGCTATTTAGTTATTATAAAGTATTCTAAGCTTTTGTGATCTATAATGACTTTTATCGCTTCTAGGGGATAAATAAGCTTAGGTCTCTATTCTTCGAAGGCCTTAACGATGGCTATAAGCTCCTTATCGTATATCTCGTAGTTACATTCGGCCGGGTCTATCTTCTTAGAATAGAACGCTACTAGGTAAAGGACGCCCTCGTAGTACTAAGATAGGATGCTAGCGCTTACTCGATCGGAAGAGTCGGTCTTAATAACGTAGGGCTTATTCGGGTCGTAGTAAGCTAAGACTAGGGCGCTCGTGAATGCTTATTTAAGGGTTTCGAAGGCTTCTTAGCATGCTATAGACTATTCGAATAGTTTCGACACCTTCTAGCCTTACTTATTCCTCTAACTACGGGAGAGCGACATTAGCGGCATAGCGATCTTAGAGTAGTCTTTAATAAACCTTCTATAGAAGTTAGCGAGTCCTAGGAAGGCTTAGACATCTCGAAGACATTTCGGGGTTTACTAACCTAGGATTGCGTCGACCTTATCCTTTATTATGTAGAGGCCTTCTATAGTAATAGTAATGCCGAGATAACACACTTCCTTAACGAAGAACTTGTACTTATCGATGTTAAGCGGTAGGTCTACGTCCCTTAGGCGCTTAAGTAGTTTACGTAGGTATTCGATATGTTCCTATTTACTACCGCTATAAATAATGAGGTCGTCGATCTATAAGGATACGAATTAGTCTATATAGTCGCTAAGAGTTTTGTTAATGTAGGATTAGAAGGCGCTTAGTGCGTTTAAAAGACCGAATAGTATAACTAGGTATTCGAAGGTGCCGTATCTAGTAGTAAAGGTAGTCTTCTATTTATTACCTTCTCTAATCCTTAGTCTATTAAAGGCAGCGATAATGTCTAGTACCGAGAAGACTTTGGCGCGGCTTATTCGAGCGAGGGTCTCCCGGATTAGAGGTAGTAGGTAGCGGTTTTTAATTGTAATAGCATTAACTACTCTATAGTCGACGCATACGCGTATGCCGCCCCCGGGTTTACGGACGAGGAGTACCGGCGACGTACATTATAAGTTAGATTCCCTAAGAATACCTTTCTTCTTAAGGTCTTAGGTGTATTTTTAAACGACGGCGAGTTCCTTATAACTTATAGCGTAGGGCCTTTTCTATGGAATCTTAGAGCTAGGTATAAAGTCGATCGCTATGTCTCTCTTAGGATTATACTTTAGTAGCGACCCTAGTAGTGTTTTAGCGCGACGGCGGTCGAATATGTCGATAAAGTCGTAGAGTTACTCTAGTAGCTTACTCTTTACGTCTTAATCTAGCGGCTTATCCTTCATAAACTTTTCGAAGTCTTATAGGCTTAGTAAAGCTAATTTCATAGCATTATCGACGTATTCGCATAGTTTGAATTTGTCGTCGTTATTAGATTCAAAGATGAAAAACCCTTGTTCTCTATCGAGCATATCTTACTAGGCATCGCCGATGGATATCTTAGAGATTTAGACCTTATCGGGAGACGATAAGTAACCGTATTAGACGGTAGGCGGGCTATTTTGTAAGAGTATACGGCATTAGCCTCTAGCTATAGGGGTCGAGTTGTAGTAAGTGCGATAGTAGAGTAAATCGAATTACAACTTTCGGCTTTACTAGTCTATGTTAGGGTAGTATCGTTATAACTAGGGTATTCTAAGGACAATGTCGTATTCGATGTCGGTAACGAGACAAGGTAGGTCTTCCTTATAGCCGCCGAGGTCTATTACTAGTATTATCTAGCTCGTAATAGCCTTACCGGCGCTACCGTTTACATAGGTTACTAGTAGTGCTTTACTAAGGGTACGTTACTTAGCTTATATTCTTTCGATAAACTTGGGGTTAGTGTATTTAGCTATAGCTCCGTAGTCGAGGTGTACTCTAGCACGGTAGCCTCTCACAATCGCGTCGAAGACGATGTAGTCGGCGATTTCGATTTAGGTTCCTTTAATATGCGTAGAAGAAAGTCCGACTATATGTATATGTTAAAGAGAGGCTAGTAGCGTAGGATCGGGTATTAGAATACTCTAGGGTATGCGCCCTATACTAGAGATGTCTCTTTTAGGTCTTCTCCGGCCCCGTTGTTAATTACGAAAGCGGCTATGCCTTCGATGTCGTCGGGCTTAAACTCTAGTAGTAGTTCCATTTCTAGTTCTATAAGGTCCTCTTCGGCCGAGATCTCGACTACGTTCTAGCGAACCTTTCTAGTACGGTATTAGAAGTATAGGCACTTTAGGCTATTACGCTAATAGCCGGAGTCCTTATAAATGTAGCATAATCCCTTACCTAGGCGATTAAGGTCCTTTTGCGTAAGCGGCTTAAAGCTAAAGGGCATCTTAGCCTAATCGTAGTCTAGTAGGAGACTATAGTTCATCTTTTCTATAAATGGGTAGTCTAGCTTATCGGCTCGGGTGTTTAACGCGCTAGCGGGCTTAGTAGATGTAGTAGTATAAGATCTCTATTAATATACGGGACGGAAGAATGTTTACTATAACCTATAGGTAAGGTTCCTCTTATAAGTACTATACTCTATCTGCACCTCTCGATTGCGTATCCATTCGACTATTGCCTTAGCCGAGTCGAACTCCTTTCCGAGTAGGTAATCAAACTAGTCTATACTATCGGTCTTAATGCGTAGGTAATAAGCTTCATTCTCTAGAGAGAGGTTCATCTATGTAACGTATTCTTCGAACTCCTACTAGAAGTCGTCGACTTTCTAGTCGTTACGCATCTATAATGCGAGGAACTTAGTTTAATGCTTCTATCGTTTATAGTAAGAGCTATAGGTCTTATTAAGGGCTTCGATAACGTCTTCGGGAGTCTTAAATATACCTACTTCGGCTTTAGTTTTAATCTTATTCTAAGCCGTTCTCGTAGCATTATGTAGGGCGACTTCGGTAGCATGCTCCTCGCTATAGTAGTAATGTCTCTTATGCTTAAAGTATGCTTCTATCTTACGCTTCTATTTATTAAAGGTTATCTTATCTAAGGATTTGCCGTCCTTATCCTTTTTACCCGTCTAAGCCTCTAGCTTAGTAAACATAACCTTTATAGCCTTACTACCGCCCATTATTATAAGTTTATTAGTCTATGCTCGTAGGCCTCGTTATAGGTTAGCCGCGGTTATAGGGGCGGTCTCTTATCTTAGAATGCGGCCTAGGTAGAAAGAATCGCGCTACTTAGCTACTCCGAGTAGGTATCGGGTAGTAAGTCGTAGGGTCGGAAGTAGTCGAGGCTATCAAGGTTGCTAAGAAAAACGGGCATCCTAGTATCCGAATAGAGGAGGCGGAGGAAATTTCGATCGATGCGGCGATCCCGGGTAAGCTAGGTATAGACGCCGACCATCGTTCTTAGGAGGCGGGAAAGGGAAGGCGTTAAGAGACGGGCTCGGACTATGTAAGCGGCGTAGCGTTAGAAGCGGAGCTAGTCCTAGTCCTAGTCCTAAGGCTTCCTTCGCCTTTACCTTAGCTTTCTTATACTAGTATTCCCGCTAATTATCTAGATCCGCTAGTAGCCCCTAGACTAGTTAGAAATTAGATAGCTACTCTTCGGATAGGATGTTAGATAGCTCGTCGTTAACGAGGTTGTAGCGGGTACTACTACCGGGAACGCTACGCTTTAGTATAGGAGTACGAGGGGTTATAGGTACGGAACCCTTCTTCGCTATAGGCTTTATAGACATCTTAGCTTTAATGTGTAGCGTGTTAGCTAAAACTTCTTACTTAAGCTAGGGGGTATACTTGTTAAGCTAGTTTTTAAGTAGAGCGACCTCTACTTCGAGCACTTCTTATTCTTCTTCTTAATTAGCCTTATACTTGTCGAAGTAACCTTAGAGAGCGGAGTAGTTAGCTTATATAGTCCCTAGATCTATGTTAAGGCGGTTAACGTCGGCCTTTAGATTCTTAATTATTATAGTAGCTTTCGTACGATCGGCTAGTATTTAGTTATTAGCGATCTTAGCGTCGTCGAGCTACTTCTTAAGATCGGTATAGTCGGCGTAGATTGAGTCGTACTACTTATCTACGTGACTAAGAGTATCGAGCTACGTAGCGGAATGTTCTATAACCTTAGTAGCGAGATTAGCGGCATTAGCGACTTTAAAGTAGGGCTTAGGGTATCGCCTAATACCCTTTTCGACGGGGATGTAGCCGGAGTAGTCTAAGTTACTAGTGTAGACTATGTTTTCTCTATTTAGATCGGATTCGTCGGTACTTAGGTCCTCTCCTAATTTCTTAGAAGATAGCTTCTACTATTATTAGTTATTATTACCTTCTTAGCTAGGTCGACCGTGAGTCTAGGTAGATTACTAGGTTTCGAGAGGGGGGTTAGTTCCTAGAGGCATCTTAACTTAGCTACGAAGGATAGCCTTCTATTTTTCTAAGAACTAGGTTTCTAGGAGGTCGTTAATAACTTATAGACGTTATTAATATTCGGAGTAAGATGTTAGGGATTGTTAAGCGCGAGACTTATCTTCTTCGGGTAAGAAGAGGGAGGACATTAGCTTAGTATATAGTAGAGAGTAGGAGTACGAATAGTGAAAGGTAAAAGTGCGAAGGTTCTAATCGTAAAGGTCGTAAGAAAGGGGCCGGCCTCTAACCTCCTCTAATACTATCCGTACGCTAGGAGGTTAGTAATTACTCTACCCGGGCTTCGTTATAGAAGCGTTTATATTTATGTAGTTATTACTACCCGTACCCGGAGGGTAGGTTTCCGCATCGCTTAAGCTTTGCTTATATTCGTTGCCGTAGGAATTACTATATACGCGTTCGAATAGAGCGGGAGCGTAGTTAAGGATGTTTACGATAGGATCTAATCCCGTATCTAGACGCACCTAGATAAAGGCATCCGATATGTTGTCTAATAGTGCTCGTTCCTAAGCGGATGCCGGTTTATCGGTTCGTGATTTTCCATCGTTACGACGGCGACGGTAAAAGTCGCTTAGTACGTGGCCTACGTAATCCGGATACTCTACTACTATGCTTCTAAGTAGTATAATAAGTGTCCTAAGGTCTCTATAACTTCCCTTATAGAAGGCGTATCGGATTACATCGATAAGATCGGCTCGTAATCGGTCGGGAGTAGATTATACTATAACCGTTCCGGACTTTTACTCTATAATTATAATAGATTCTTACTCTATAATTGTAGTATAGGTATAGACTTCCTAACTTCCTAACTTCCTAACTTCCTCGATAACTTCCTAACTTCCTAACTCCTTCGATAGCTTCTTAACTTCCTAACTTCCTAACTTCTTCCGTATATATATATATAATTATATGTTTCATTAGTATACGCTATGCGATCTTCGCTAAGCGCTAGGCATTCGAAATCGGTGCTAAGGCGTTTAAGTCGCGTAGAAGCGCGATAATGTCGTAAGTATCGTATAAGCCGGCGGCGGCGATACTACTATAATGCCGGGGTAGCTATAGGGTAGATAGATAGTTATGACACGGGCGAGAGGTAATAGATACGTAATTAGATTATTAAACTGTCTATAAAGGAAGAAGGAAGCGTAAAAGCACGCCGACTAAGTACAGAGATGGATGCCTAAGGCAGCGATCGCCTAGGCCGCCTGCCTGTGACAGGTCCCTTTTCGTTTGCTCTCCGGAAGAAAGTGCCAATTTCGCCTTGTTCGGATCGATGTAAACCTGTTCCTTCGCCGTCTTGCCACTGCCTAAATTTCCACTATACTCCGACGACTTGACGCTAGCGCTCTTGCTTTGTGAGCCGGACATTATGGAGTGATTGGGCTTAGCTGCACTAGAGGTCAAGTTCGGCAGGTTAGCTGGGACCAATGGAGTATAAGGAGATCTAAATATTTAAATTTATATATAGATCGATAGATAGATCCTTCATTTGCCTATTTTAGTGCCTATCGGCCTATATAGGTCTAACGCTATATGTTCTATAAAAAGTAAACTAGGCTCGCTAGTAAAAACCTCTCCTCCTTACCCTCGTTACTTCTTTCCTTCCTTTATCTTTCGGTTTAACTTCCTCTAGGGTATACTAGTATTATAGAGTTACCCTCTAACTATCTTACTTACTACCCTAATACTCCCTCCTCTTTACTCCCTTCCTTCTCCTTCCCCCTTCTCTCTACCTACTCCTCTATCTCCTAGGCTAATACGTATTATTCGAGGTATCCCTTCCTAATTATCTATTTTATAATTCTTCTAATATCTTCTTTATTTATAATAATCTTATTATATTCCCTCTCTTTTATCTAGTATCTTTACTCGCTCCTCTCTTTCCTCTATCGTTTATATACTAGTAGTATATACTTAGGGTTTTAAGACGGGTAGCTATATAGGTAAGCTTTACTTTCTATCTCTAAGACTCTTCTTTAATATAGGTAGACTCTAAGACCGATATACTCGGAGCATAGTTATATCGCTATACTTACCTCCGCCCTTTTTAGGTCTTTATAGATCTAGTTATTATTACTCCTAAAGGTCGTTAATACTTTCGGTATCCTATTTCTCCTCGGTATTTCTCTCTATTCTTCTTCCTA
>LFZN01000317.1:0-32700 GCA_001578235.1 Pseudocercospora eumusae | reverse complement strand
GTGCTCGTAGGGCGTAGTACGTAGTAACTACTACTAGCTCCGAGGACCTTATCCCTTTAATAGGTAACTAACCCTTAGTATACCTAAGAGTAGGCGGGATTAAACCCCGGCCGGAGAGACTACTACGTAGCTCGAGAGAACGGATACGCGTATCGGTATATAGAGAGATAGAGCTATTCGTATTAGGATAGTAGGCTAGTAGTATGTACTTAAGGAGTAAATAACGGGTTACTTAGGCTAAGAGAGGCGTAGTTTACCTTAATTAGCGGAAGCCGGAGGTAAAAGGCTAAAGGGTATAAGGCTAAAGGGCATAAGATAAGGCTAAAAACTAAGGTAGGGCCTAGTAGACAATGGGGCACGTCGCACCTACTTAGATACACAAGAATCTAATAACTATTACCTATAATAGACCATTAAAGTACTAATAACCGTACTAGACATAAGAATGTATAGAGAAAGTAAGAGAAGTAAGAAGGGTAAGAAGGAAGTAGACTATAACCTACTCTTAAGAGAACTAGGAGGCCTATTATAGAGCTACCTAGGATAAGAAGAGCTAGATAAAAAGGGATAAAAGGTAGGAATAGAGATCTACTATCGGAATACTTATAGAAAAACCGGAAGAAATGTAGAGGTTTACTAGATAGGTAAGGTAACCTACTTAGGAGAAAGATTAACTACCCTAGTTTCCCGACATTAAGGATAGGTAGGGTAGAATATATACTACTAACGAAGGAAAAGTAGAAGCGCTAGGATAATACTTCTTTAGAGGATAAGTAGAGGTAGACCTTACGGATATCTAAGGAGCTTAACTCGAGCTACCTTAGGAAGGAACGAAATAGTAACTAGAGGCGGGTATAAAGGAAGTTATAATAACTATCTTAAAGCTCCTAGGAAAGAAAGCTCCTAAAGCTAATAAGGTATATAATAAAATGCTTAAAGCGTATAAGGAAACGCTAGCCCCGGCCCTATCTAATATCTTTATAGCCTACATAAAATACGGATACTACCTAAGGCGCTTTAGAGAATCCCTTACTATAGTACTCCGGAAGCTATAAAAGGAAGACTACTCCTAACTTAAGTTATACCGACCGATAGCGCTCCTTAATACTATTAGGAAACTCTTAGAGAAACTAGTCGTAAGGAGGCTTATAGAGTTCGTAGAGGAGTATAATATCTTACTAGAGGAATAAATAGGGGGAAGAGTAAAGAGATCTACCCTTATAGTAGTAGAGCTTATTACGGAATAGATTAGAAATATATAGTATTATAGGAAAAATAAAGCGGCGTTACTCCTCTTACTCGATATATTAGGAGCCTTCGATAATATCTCGTACGAAAGACTAATCTATATCCTAAGGTAAAAGAGGATACTAGTATAGATAGTCTAATTTATATAGACGTTCCTAAGAGAGAGGATAACCTAACTACTCCTAGGGAGATATAAGTTAACCCCTATCTAGATAAATATAGGAATACCCTAAGGCTCTACCCTATTACCGATACTCTTTCTTATATTCGTAGCGGACCTCCTACCGAAGCTTAAATTAGATAAGACATTAGCATCGGGATTCGTAGACGATACTAATATCCTAGCGTAGTCGGACTCGATAGAAGAAAACTATAGAATCCTAGAAGAATAATATAAGGAGTACGAAGCCTAGGTAAAGAAATATAGGGCGAAATTCGTACTAGAGAAGTATTAACTAATCTACTTTAGTAAAGCGAAGATAAAGCATAATATAAAGGTACCGATAACTATCTAAGGCTATCTAACCTAACCTACCTTAGAGCTACGAGTTCTAGGAATATAGCTAGACCTAAAACTAAGCTAGGGCCTATAGGTAAAGAAAGTATAGATAAGAGCTAACGCGAATAGATAATCGATCGAAAGACTTATAGTATCGATATAGGGCGCGACATTCGATAAGGTAAAGACGATATATAAGGTAATCGTAAAACTAGCGATACTATACGGAGTTTAGGTCTAGGTAGTATAAGATAAAATACCGAAGAGAGTTATAGATCTAATAAGTAGAGTCTAGGCTTAGTACCTAAGGAGAGTTATAGGGGCATATAAATCTACCCCGATAAGAGTACGAGAAATAGAGATAGGATCGCTACCTATATACTAGTACCTAAAGGGAATAAGGTACTAATACGCTATAAAATCGACTCTATATCCGGTCTAGAAAACTATTACGGAAGTACTAAAAAAGATCTAGAGCTAGGCCTATAGAAGAAAGAGAAGAACGAATAGGCCCGAGAGAAAAATATAAAAAGAGGAGGACCTCGCCCGAGGAAAGGAGACCCTCTATAAAGTATATAAAACTATAGAAAGGAGGGAAGGAAAGAAAGGCTAAAGTAAGGCGGAAGAAATAGCGAAGATACTCTAGGAAGAAACTCTAAGAAGAAACGGTATACCGAAAGTACTAACTACCTTTAGAAGCTATAATTACTAGATCTATAAAGATCTAAAAAGGGCGGAGGCGAGTATCGCTATATAGCTACGCTTTAAACATATAGGACTTAGAGCCTACCTACATTAATGAATAGTCCTAGGAATAGAAAGTAAGGCTTACTTATATAGCTACCTATCCTAAACCCTTAAGTATATACTACTAGTATATAAACGATAGAGAAAGGGAAGAAGTAAATAGAGATACTAAGTAAAAGAGAGGGAGTATAATAAGATAATTACAAATAAGGACGACATTAGAAGAATTATAAGATAGATTATTAGAGAGGGATACCTAGAATAGTATGCCCTAGCCTAGGAAACTAAGGAATAGATAGAGAGGAGAAGGGCGGAGATAAAAGGGAATAGGGAGGAGGAAGTATTAGGGTAGTAGGTAAGGTAGTTATAGGGTAATACTATAATACTAGTATACCCTAGAAGAAGTGGAACCGAAGGAAGAGGAAGCGAACGAGACATTAGGGATAGAGGAGAGGTTTTTACTAGTTAGCCTAGTTTCCTTTCTATAGAACCTATAGCGGTAGAACTACGAAGGCCGTTAGGCACTAAAACAGGTAAATGAAATATCTATCTATCTATCTATATGCTAGATTACGCGTAGAAGCGTCTTATGCGGGTAATTACGTAGCATTATGTTCTAGGCTAGTGCTCGTAGCGGTAATAGTCCGGGTTATATCGGGTCGTAGTAGGCGTAGATGTTAAACGGTAGGAGGGTATTCGGTCTTATGCCGTCGGCCTCTACCTTCTATCTATCGAGGAAGAAATTATTGCCGTCTTCTTTAGCTCTTCGTTCTACCGTAATCTACGTAGTTGCTAGAGTAGCTATTACACTTATACTAATAACGATAGTCTATCCTTAAATAGTTACCGTTATTAAACGCGTAGCATAAGCCGACTTCGATAGTATCAGCGCCTATTACTACTCCTAATACTACTCTACGGAAAGGAAATTAGTCTTATCGTTATAAGATGTATCCGACCTACCTCTCTTACCGCTAGCGTTATCGTTCTTCGAACGGTCGAGAAAGGCTTAGTATATTATATGCCGGTGGTAGTACTTAGGCGTTTATAGCTAGAGCTATGCGGATAGTAACTTCGCTCCGTTACTATCTATAATACGGTCGAAGGTATTCGCTATATACGTACGAACTATACCCTAACGGTAGCTCTCGTTAACGTAGCGGAATACATACGCGCCGGAGGCGATTATCGCTAAGATAAGGCCCGGCACCTAGCTATGGAATATTCTCATTACGCGTATATAGTTAGCGAAGATCTCGGCGAAGAACGCGGTACTAGGTATGTCCGTAATCTTAATACTTATAGAGACGACGGACTTACTATGGATCATGTTAATTAACGCGGCCTCCTCGTTATTAAGTTCCTCTTTACATAGGCCGATTACTACGCTAGTTTTCATCTTAGCTACGTTAGCGAGGTCGAACGTATCGTTATAGATTTGTTTAAGGTATAGGCGTAGTACCTCCGCTATTTCCTCGATAAAGGAGGCATACTTTACTAGAAGGTCTAGCTCACCTTTATCCTTTAAGGCCTATAAAGCCTACGCACCGCTACTTACACTAGAGGCGCCCGCTCCTAACGGGGTATTATTCGCGGCGCTATTAATTAACGCTAACTCTACATCTACCTTCCGTTACGCGTTAGCCTTACGCTAGCGGATCTCGTCTAGCTCTTCTTACTACTTTAAGGCCCTAAATTCGTCGTCTAATAGGGCTTATAGGCGGCCTTAGCGGCCGTCCGCTTAGGTAGGCGTAGGCGTAGGTATAGACATCCTAGATAGTCGATTAGTACGTATAAACGTAGTAATAGTGCGTGCTAGTATTAATAGGCGGTTACCGGGGCGTCGAATGTTAGAGAGAGAGGTATTGTCGCCCTCGAGTTCATTACTAGAAGGGGAACTTAGCGTTGCTATTAATGCCTAAGGTACGCGGTTAGTTATTCGGTCCTCCGGCGTACGTACCTATACGCCTATATCTCTCGCAAAACACGTGTTTTTCCGGCTAAAATTTTCACAAATAAGAGAATATAATCTATACTTACGAATGCGTATACAAGAACTAATGGAATGAATAGTTGCTATTGCCGCTAACTACGGGCATAATGCGCGTAGAGGGTAAGAGGTTTAGCTCGGCTAAACCTTATGTTATGCCCTTAGTATATAGACCCTTTTCTTATATTAGCTACTAGAATAACGATTAAACTAGGTCGCCGCGTTATTCTACTACTTAGACGACTTTATCTCTATCTTAAAGCCTAGCGTTAACTAGTAAGCTAACGCCGCGTTAGTTAAGAGCCTATAGATCGACCTTACCGACTAGCTTAGCGTACTACGTAACGATAAAAAAGATGTAGAAGGCTTAGTTATTAGGGTTCTTAGCGTAGAACTTAATATTTAATCTATAGTAGCGAGGCTCTTAGTTAATAAGTGTAAAGATATTAATGTATTGAACGACTATCTAAGTCAAAGAGTCGATAGAGAAGAAGTCTCTTCGAACGGCTCGTAAACGAGGTATATCGAAAGGTTTAATGCCTTAGGCATCTAACCTACAAGTTAGACATAGACAAGTCGGACATAGCCGGGTTTAGCCTACAAGCCGAGATCGTAACAGTATTCCCTCCCTCCGTAAGAGCCGTCTACGGCTCCGTACTATAAGCTAATAGGCGTACGTAAGCCATTATAAAGGGTATTACGATCTTAGCGTAGTTAGGTAGGCGCGTCGCAGTAGTAGCAATTGCGGTTAGCGGGTATAGTTTAGTAGGGTAGCGCTTATAGAAGGCGTCTACTATCTCTCCGGCGTAGGCTACTTCTTTAATTAACTACTAAGTCGGCTTCTTATAACTAGCCCATTTAATCCTGTACTTAAACTCTTTATTCTTACCGCGACCACGGAACCCTACGTCGACGATCTCTTCTACCTCGTATTCTTCCTCTCCTTTAATTATTACTACGGGTAGCGGGTTATTATCTTACCCGGGTAGCGACGAGCCTCTTAGTATAGGCGTTAATAGGTTCGTATAGAATACTAGGTAAATCTTCATTATCTTTAGTAGATCTAGCTTATAAGCGTAGGGAGACACGACCTTCGTAATAGCATATAGACCACTATACTTTAGGTCCAACTTTGTCGAGGGCCGGTCGGTAGTTAGGCCCTTTAATAATAGCATAACCTTGTCGCCTGCCGAGTAAGTAGGCGTAGGTCGTCGGTATACATTAACCGTCTCTTCTATGCGGCTCTACTAGTATCGCATTTAGTCTAAAAGATAGGTCTCTAAGTCCTCGATATAATTAATCTAGGCTTAGGCGTTAGCGTTAAAGGGTACCGGGGTATCCTTAACGTGCGGAGGCTCTATACTAAGTCGTAGTTAGTAGCCGTAACATACTTAAAAGGGGGAGAGCTTCGTTGTATCCGATAGCGCGTTGTTAGCAGCGAATTCTATAAGTAGCAACTAGTCTACCTAGTCATCCTATTAATAGTTTACGTAGGCACGTAGATAGGCTTCTAGAACGCTATTAAGCCGTTTAGTCTAGCCGTCGCTTTCTAGATAGCGTGCGGTAGATAGGTTGCGGTTAATACCTAGACGCTAGTATAGGTGCTTCTAGAAGTCGGCCGTAAACTAGGTACCTTAGTTAGACACTATAGACTCCGGTAGACTATAAAGCTTCTAAACGTTATAGAGTTATGCTATAGCGACGGCTTCCGACGTCATCTAGCCCTTCCGGATAGCGATAAGGTAACGCATCTTAGTTAGACGGTCTACTACTACTAGGATAGCATCGCATCCGCTTAATAAGGGAAGATCGGTAATAAAGTCTATAGATACATATTACTATCGCGCCGTAGGTACTAGTAGCGGTCGTAGTAGTCCTCGCTTACCGTGCCGGTCGGGTTTAGTCCGTAGGTAGGTATAATAGTTAGCTATGTAGTTGTCGACGTCCTTTCGTATACTTAGCTAATAGTAACTAGAAGTAACTAGGGCATAGGTCTTATTACGGCTAGGGTAACCTACTAACGCTAGGTTATAATACATCTTAATAACCTCCGTACGTAGCGTCTCGTTAGTCGAAGGGATATATAGCTTTTCGCGATAGTAAAGTATACTATCGGTAGTAAGTAGGCAGTCGGATAGCGATAGTCTAAGACTAATAGGAGGGTCCTAGCGGTTCCTAAGGCACTCGCTAATCTCGCTAAGGAGGGTGTCGGTTTTATTCGCCTCTCTAATACGATTAAATATCTCTTCGACGTTAAGTAGCGACTCTACGTCTAATGAAGCGGCTACTAATTAGACTACGTCCGGCTCTATGGAGTAAACGCGAGCCTTATAGTATAAACTCTCGTCGCCTCCTAGGGCGAAGTAGGATAGTCGAATATTATGCGGCTTTAACGCCGTCTAGTAACGATATTAGTTTCGGGGGTCGCCCTCGTCCTATAGTAGTAGATCTACGGTCCGGCGAGTAAGAGAGTCGGGTTTACCTCCCTACCTTCCGGGTCTATAGGTTATTTCGAAGTTAAAGCGAGAGAGGAACTCGGACTAGAGGGTTTATCGACGATTAAGTTGCTTAGTAGTTATATACTATTCGAGGTTACGGTAATTAGTAATAACGCGAATAGGTTAGTCGCATTAACGACCTTCTAACTCGGGCCTCCACGTTTCGAACGCTTGCACTATTACTAATAGTTCTTTGTCGTATATCTCGTAGTTGTATTCCGCGGGGGTCATTTTATGGCTAAAGTAGGCCACCGGTAGCTAGGCTTCCCTACTTAGGTGCTATTAAGATAGGATACTAGTAGCGACGTAGTCTAATACATCCGTTTCTACTATAATTAGAAATGAAGGGTCGTAGTGAGCTAGCATAGGGGCGGTAGTAAATGCCTACTTTAGGGCTTCGAACGCATCTTCTCACTACTAAGTCTATATAAAGGGTACATCTTTACGGGTTAGTGTAACTATAGGTCGTACTAGTCGCGAGAAGCCTCGAATGAATCGTCGGTAGAAGTTAGCGAAGCCTAGGAAGGACTATATGTCTTTTACGTTCTATTGTCGAGGCTAGTTAATCACTATATTAATCTTCTCCGGATCTATACTAATGCCTTCCGTAGATACGATTAGTCCGAGGTACTTAACTGTCGTAACCTTAGACTCGCTTTTAGATATGTCTACCTAGAGACTAGCCTTACCTAGGGCTTCGAGTACCTAGTCGACGTGTCTCCTATGTTCTTACAAGCTATTAGAATAGATAAGGATATCGTTAAGGTAAGTAGTATAGAACACGTCGAGGTAGGGTGCGAGCATACTATTAATATACCGCTAGAATGCGGATAGTGCTCTATAGAGCCCGGAGGGTATTACGTTATATTCGAATAACCCGTACCGTGTACGAAAGGTAGTCTTCCACTCGTCGCTAGGGTGCATTCGTATCCGGTTAAAGGCGCTAATAATGTCGATCTTCGTATAGATAACGGCCTTACTTAACTTATCGAGAGTCTCCTATAGTAGTAGTATAGGGTACCTATCCTTCTCCGTTATAGCATTAAGCTTCCGATAATCTATACATAGTCGTAGCCCGCCGCCTAGTTTCTTTATAAACAATATAGGCGATAAGTAAGACGACGATGATAGACGGATGAATCCCTTTGCTATGTTTTCCTTAATGTAGTCCCTAAGTACTTCTAACTCTTCGTAGGACATTGAATACAACGGACTATAAGTAGGCTCGTTACCTCCGATAATAGGGATCTTATAGTCTACGCCGGGTCGATAAGGGGGAAGTACTTTAGCATCCTATTGTAAGAAGACTCGGAGGTAGCGGTATAGGTGTAAGGGGACCTTAGTCGCCGGGTTAATAGCCTTTTTAGCGGCTATAACTTATTTAACATCTTTAAGGGTAGCTACGAAGAATTAGTATTCTCTACGCTTACACATAACCTTAAAGGTAGCCGCTAAGATAGCCGCTACGGTTATAGAGCTAATGCTAATCGTCCTTAGTCTAGCGGGTACTACGGGTAAGGAAGGCGGAGGTACCGTAGGCATCGGGGTACTAGGTAGTAGTAGTATACGTAGTTCGTAGGGTAGCGTATAATTACGCTATACGACATGTTTCTTTATAGCTTTAATAAGGTCGTTCTCTTCCTTATTTATTAAGTCTAGCGCCGTAGATGCCGCCGGTTTAAAGGGTAGTAGGGTCGGTAGGGCTATTAGAGTGTCGGAGGCTTATACGGGTTCATTATTATAGAGGCTTCGGTAGTTACCTAAGCATATGCGGATTAGAACACCGTGCTAGTTATACTATTCGCGGCAATAGTCTAAATTAAACAAAACGGTGTTATAGTACTAGTTAATGCGAGGGTTATGTCGCTTAAGCTATAGCATACTAAGGATGATCGGATACTATAGGGTAGTAAGGTAGAAGGTAATATATTCTACGTAGCCGTTAATGTTTATAGCGGCCTTTACGTAGTATGTAACATTAGTAGCGAATTTACCGTCGAAGGCGGTTAGCGTACGTAGGTAGGTAAGAGCTTATAGACGTAAGCCATACGACTACGCGTAGAAGGTGTTTATAAAGGAAGAGCTAGTATAACCGTTATTAACTATTACGAGTAATTAATGAGCTTTATTATCGAGAATAGTACTTAATACTATATATAGTAGGATAAGGTGCTCTATATCGCTGTCGGGTATAATACTATCGTGTTTAATGCTATCGTCGTATAATACTAAGAGTATACCGATTTATAAATGAGTATATAGGCGTTACGGCTTTTTCTTCCTTTTCTTTCCTACCCTTCCATCTTCCGACTTCTAATCGCGACTCTAATTAGAAGCTAAGCATTTCCCTACTATAGAGGCTATTACTCTCTAGAACCTTACGTAGTATTAGTAGGGGAAGTGCTAGCGGCTAACAGGTTCATGCGTTACTCGCGGCGCTATAATTACGGGCATATCTTTAACGTAGCGACGTGTCCTACTTATCCGTAGTACAAGTAGAGACCTTATACTCGGCGCTAGTTCTTCTCATCGTCGGTAAGCTTCGGGCGGGGACCGGTAGTGTTAACTTGCGACAGGTCTATAGCTAAGCCGCCCTAAGTCGTTGTTATAGCTATTATAGTATTCGCCGTAGAGTTATTACGTACTAAGGCGGCGGAGTTATTACGGTAGTTATTATTGTTCGAGGACCCGGCGGGAGCCTAGCTACTACTCGAGCCGGTAGCGCTACTAGCGGCCTATCCGCTAGAGCGTAGGTTACTACTATATATAGTATATAAGCTCTTCGTAGTATAGCCCTTTATAGCTTTATCGACTTCGGCTTAGCGGTTAGGGATAGCTTAGTCTACGGCGGTAAGCTTTTATACGAGGCCGGCATACGTAGTAGGGGCTATTTCCTTTCTAACCTTATAGTCCTTAAGTTTAGTAGACATCTTAGCGAGTAGGTAGTCCTTCTTTAATTCCTCGTTATACTTTAAGATCGCTATAACCTTATAGAATTTAGATAGGAAGGCCGTAAATACGTCCTTACCCTATTTTAACTTAGCGAGCTTACGACGTATAGTAGCCTTCTCGGCGGTGTTACTATAAGTTACTCGTAGGAAGCGGTAGAACTTAGGCATAGTATCGATTTCGTTGGCGAATATCACGGTATTAGTATCTTCGTCTATGTTAACTAGGTAGGAGATTATGCCTTTCGCGTCTCCCTTTAATAGGCTATACGAGTATACTAGCTTAGACTCCTCCGTAGGGTACCGATCTATATTCTATATCTACTTCATAATTAACGCCTAGATAAATAGCTTTAGTGCGGCGCGGTCTCCGCCGAATTTCTCTATCTCGACCTTATCTAATCTTAGTTTAGGGGCTACCGGCTAGAACTATAGCGGCCCCTACTAGGCCTATTAGTTCTAGCTAGTCTATTAGTTCTAGTTAGGTTATCCCTTTAGCGAGGGCGGAAGGGGTAGTAACGGCGCTTCTAGCTTCTTACTATCGGTCTTAAGTATAGCGTTTATAGCGAAGAGCGCGTCGTACGCGGCTTACAACTCGGAGTTATCTTTTACTAGGGTAGCGATGTAGTTATCTCTATTCTTAACTTCTTACTATTTATTATCGTATAGTTCTTACACGTAGTTTACCGCTTCTTACATATTATTATAGTTAGTCTTAGCTTCGTCTATAAGTCGGAGGGCCTAGACGAGGAAGCACTTATACTCTAGGAGCTTTGTATATATCTAACGGGCTTAAGAGTCTAGGTCTATATAGCCCTCCTCGACTAGAATAGGTAGGAGGCCTTCGTACGAGGAGGGGATCTTTATATACGACCGGTTATTATACGTAAACGCGGCCTAATCGGTCGATCCTAGGTCGAAGCGCTAAGCGTCTTCCGCTTCTATTAGATTGTAGTATCGAGTAGGTCGTATTTTAATAGATTAAGCGGTAGGTCTAGTGTAAGGAGTAATAGCGTAGGCGCTACCGACCCCGGTTAGTACGTTGTAGCTATAGTATAGAATGTAGTGCGACGACGGTAATAGCAATGTAGGTAGTATAGGGCTATAACGTAGTTATAGCGAGGTGTGTAATCGACTCTTCCGTAAAGATATTAATGTATTAAACGACTATCTAAGTTAAAGAGTCGATAGAGAGAAGAAGTCTCTTCGAACGGCTCGTAAACGAGGTATATCGAAAGGTTTAATGCCTTAGGCATCTAACCTACAAGTTAGACATAGACAAGTCGGACATAGCCGGGTTCAGCCTATAAGCCGAGATCGTAATAACAAGCGCGCGCGGGTAATATCTATTATTACTTCCCCGCTTCAAGCTACGTATATATTAATAGACGACGTCTAAGGTTTATTAGGCTACTTATCGTAGTACGTAAGAGTTATCTAACGTGAAGTTATAGGCTTTTTAATCGGCGTATAACTACCGCCGCGCTATAAAACGCCGTATACCGGGTATATTAAAGAACGACCTACAATAGTAGCTTAAGGTACTTAGTCGAAGTAACGGCTTACGTATTCTTAACGTCGAAAGGTTCTAAAATTACGCGATTAACGGGTTTTAGTACCGTAGAAATAACGATAAGTAGACTAAAAATCCCGGCAAAATACCACTTCTAAATACCTTCGATACTCGTAATAGTAAGGAGGATATCTAGGTCGCTAAGATACGTACTATATATTAATCCTTTAAACGTTAGAGCTAGAAGTAGTTTAACTATCGACTCACGGTATATATAGATAACCGCTCCGCTTTCTATGCTTTCTCTAAGTATACCTTTAGATCCGATATAGGTGCTAACCTACTACGAGTGGCGCTATTAATCGCCTTATAGCATAATCTATGCTAATTGCGGACTTACGAGTAGGTAGGTAACTAGACAGGGAATGGATAGGGGGCGGGCCGCTGCGTTATGTGCCGTTTACCGGCACATAAAGGCCCTAGCTACGTTAATACGTGTACTATTTACTTAAACTAGCTAATCATTCTCGGGTAGGAGGGCGGGCTTAGCCGCGCCGTTGTAGTAGTATGTAAATAAAGGAAGGAAAGCTGTATGCTGCGAGGGGCCGTTTTCGTCCGCCCGGCATAGATCCTTATAATCTATGCTAATTGCGGACTCACGAGTAGGTAGGCAACTAGACAGGGAATAGATAGGGGGTAGGCCGCTACGTCATGTGCCGCTTACCGGCACATAAAGGCCCTAGGCTTAGCGGCTAGCATGTGAAACCCCCGAGCGGAGCCTAGACGGTAATACCTTAGTACCTTGTCGTTATCGTATTAAATACTTTTCGTAGTTTACTAAACATAGCGGCGATCGACTTAGCTCGACCGCGTTACTACTAATATCTCTTCTTACCTCTCTATTTACCCTTCTCATTAACAGTTAATAAAGGCCTACCGACGTCATCTTTAAATACCTTCTATACGCTAAGCTCTTCTACCTTCCGAGTATCGATATCTACTAATCTACGAGGCCATTGTCTCTTACTTGCTAAGCGCCGCCTTATATTAGTAAGTGTCTAGTAAAACCTTCCTTATTTAGGCCCTTCTATACCATTGTGTCTCTTATGTATTTAATAACGCGCTCTTTCGGATAGGTTAGTAGGCCGTTACCGAGTGTAAATAACGGTGTAGTTAGTATCGCTAGCATATAGCGGAAAAGTAGCTTTATTTGACGTAAGGCGCATATGTGTAGGTTCCTAGTATTCGCATGTATATAAATAAGGACGCCTTTATAGTTAGTGTCCGCCTTAGACCGCTTTAGTCGGATAAGCATCTTATCGTCGCTTTCGAAAACGATGTCGGCTCTTATTATATAGGCTATAAGCTACCCTAGATAGTTTTCGTAGGCGTTATAAGTAAGTTCGCCGAGTCTAAAAAGGCCGGCGAACGCGAGCTATAGTAGTACGTTAAGGTTTAGGTCGTTATACGTACGTAGACTAGTAATTAGTTAGGTTAGTATCTTAGCTATTATCGGTTATCGGTTGCGGCGGCTCGTTAGGTTAATCGATTTAGCTCCTTAAAGGACTCGTCTTACTATAGGTAACTCGAATAGGTCGGTTAGAAGGTCCAAGTTAACGTAGTACGATCGGATTACGGCTACGTAGGCTAGAAAAGTGCTTACTAGCTAATAGGCCACGGTTCGATAGCGTATCTAGCGCATAGTAGTTAATACTATTTAACCGCCGTTTTATAGGAGTCTCGTATCGATTAGCTAAGACTATGCTACATAAGGAGGGCAATGTCTCGGTTACTATATCGGTTAATGAATAAAGGTAGAATGTTGCGCTATAACTAGGCGCTATCTGTCACCTATAAGGTTAGTAATTTAAGTAAAGTCGAGCCGTAATAATACGTTAGCTAGACCGTTGTTGATCGATAGGAGGTAATATGCTATTATGTATAGGATATTACACTTTATCGCTATTAACAATACCTAGCGTAATAGCTTATTCGCCTCGCGGTAGAGACGTTAGTTAACGAGGCCGCTATATGCCGTAGTACTATCTATGTAGATAATCAGCCAACAGTTTATCTAGTAGTCCTAGACCCCCTATTAGGTTAGGTTAGGTTAAGAAACCCAACCTAACCCGACTAGTCGGTTTCTTGGTAGGTTTCTTGGCAGGGGAAACCTAACCGCTAGTCGGTTTCTTGGCATAGATGAGGAACAATAGCCTTTAAGCCCTAATTTCCCCCTTAAAGGCTATTATAAGCCTCTCTAGATAGGCGGTATAGGCCTAGGGAAAAATGTAGCTACTAATGTAGCTACCCGAGAGAAAAAAAAATTCGTTCCTTATGCCAAGAGACCGACTGTCGGTCGGGTTTCCCCGCCAAGAAACCGTCCTTGGCGTCGGGTTTTAAAACCTAACCTAACCCGAGCGCTCGGGTTACTCTATAAAAACCTAACCTAACGGGGGTCTAAGTAGTCCTTCGAACGGTCGATAGATTCTTTAATGGCTATTACTTCGGCGACGTTAATATAGTAATCGTCGGTGCGTGCGATAGCGAAGGCATTGCTAACGCTAATGTTTTAAGTGTTATCTCGCTACGAAGTAGACTCGTTATCGCCGAAGAACTAGAATGCTCTAAGGCCTTTATTTAACGCGTTATTAAATAGGTAGACTTTCTATAGTCGGTCGTTGTCGATAAGTCGTTTACTATTATAGCATAAGAGTGCCGCTTTCTACTACGATAAGTCGCTTTTTACTACCGAAGGGGGTCTTCTTAGTATAAACTTGCGACCATCGTATGCGGCGATAAAGGCATAGAGCGAGACGTTAAAGGCTCTTCCTACGTGCACTACTCTCGCTACCTATAATAAGTGTCTAGCTATTAACTTCGCTTCTTATAGGGTTATCTAGCCCTTATCGATAGCGTTGTCTAATTCCTTTACTAGTCTATCTACTTTACTACTTAATAGTCTCGTAACTATGTCTTCTATGTCTACTTTAATGCTAAGGACCTTAACTATCGTGCCCTAGACATCCTTCTTATCGTTCCGAGGCACGCCGAGTCGCTTAGTAAGGCTAATCCAGGCGTGCCGCGTTAGAGACTTCTTAGACCCGGTATGCGAGTTTCGGTAGAACGATAAAGATAAAATCGACGAGGTAGTAGTAGATAATGACCTCCTATAGGCTAAGCGAGTATAGTAGTTTCATAAGCATCTAGTACATGCCTTTAGCGAAAAGGTTAAATAGGTAGGGCGCAGTGCGGAGCCCGAATAGGAGGTAGTTTTCATAGTAGAACTATCCTTGCTAGAATAGGCTAAGCATCTAGCGCTATGTAAGTACGATAGGTACTATTCTAAGTGCCGCTTTAACGTTACGCTTAATAATAATAGCGCCTCTTCCTACAGCCTTTATATCGTCGGTAATTATGTTAAGCGTTAGATAGGCTATCGTCGCGTGTTCTTTCGGTATAAGGTCGTTTACCGAGAAGGTAGGCGGATAGGATAAATCGTGAATTCTACGTAGTCCACCGTCGTGTTTACTAACTAACCCTTACGGAGATATTACTACTAGAAGCCTAGTCTCGTAATCGGTTTACTTACGGAAAAACACAATCCTCCTAGCCCTACGGAAACTTAGTAATCCGGCTATGCTAGAGCTCGGTAGTGAGTTAACTAGTTATCTCTACCGGGTCTATCGTTGCTAAGCTATGGTTTAGGTGTATAGATCTCCGCTTCTTAGCGTTTTCTAATAGTAAGTAATGCCTACTATTTTCCGGCACTCTAATTGTCGCTCCATAAGTAATTACATAATAAAGAACGTGACTAAGGTTGCTAAGGTAGTCTCGAAGGCCTCTACGCTAAGAAGCCGCGATTAGTAGTGTTAGTAAGGTAGTTGTTATCGCTATCGCTAGAAGCGGCCTATCGGAGGCTATTACGTTGTATAGGAGTTGCGTGTTAGGTCGTACTACAAAAGGGTTAAGGTTAACCGTGTCGGCTTCGATAATGTCGCTATTAAGGTCATCGAATATCGGATAGCTATTGCCAACAATTAAGGTACCGTTCTTAGTACCGTCGTTATCTGAGTCTAGCACTTCCGCTAGTTACCTACGACGTTGAGGACAGCCTTCTAAATACTATGTATGTTAAGTCGCGTTAGCGTCTTTACAAACCGCGTAGTTATAGATGCGATAACACCCCTAATCTAGGAAGGTATAAATACCTTTATTCTAATTCTCGCAGAATTAGCCCTTTATAGAAGCCGCTAAGGCTACCTTCTATTCTTCTATCTACTTAGTTGTTAGTTTATATAGAGTCGGCGGTGTAATAGAAGAGCTCGCGATTATAGCGTCGTTTAGACGTTGTCGTTTAATAGTATTTATAGTTGCCTAATACGTTCTCGGTCTCTATCGCGATACGCTGCCTTACGTTGAGCGGCTAGCTCGAGAAGATGTTAGTACGTATTAGTAGTAACCTTCTTATTTTATAGGCGTTCCGGCTCTAGCTAGTCGGTGTATATATAGTCGCCTATAGCAAACTCCATTATTGCGAGAGCTATATCTCGTACATAACGGTCCTAATCGTAGACCTAGTAAAGGTTCTAAATGCGGTCCATAAACATGCTTAAGCGCTATATTAATACTACCGCTCCGCTAGACTATAGGTTACTCGCGTAAAGTATTACGAGAACTACTTAGAATAGGAGCATACATCTAAACTAGGTCGTAATTAAGTCTAGTCTTACCTCGTTAGGCGGCACTTTATACTCGTCGATCCTACTAGTTATCGGGTTATAGTAGTTAGGTAGTATCTTAGTTTCTAGTCTTCTACGTTAGTCTCTCGGTAAGAGGTTAGGTAGATTAAGTAGGTAGAGGACACCGTCCATTATCGCGTTAATATGTTTATTATTAACTAATAGGTCTAGTATTCTTCTAAAGTAGTCCTTTACTACTACTAGAATAGATAATGCGAGTGGAACTAACATACCTTCTAGATTAACGAACGAGGACTAAGATAATAACTAATTAGAATTATCTTAGCTACTTAGTCGTATAGTCTACTATTGCTAAATAGTTTTACTTTAGATGTACTAAAGGGCACGATAGTATCCTTGCTTTATAGTATTAATAGCAGTTGCCGATAGTAGTAGAATGCTAAACGGTCTAATTTGAACCGGCACTAGCACTAGCATTAGCACTAGTACTAGTAGAGTTAGCGGTACTAACATATTACCTTATGTTTTAGTCATATCGCTACTATTGTCGTTATTTAGTATTTGTGAGTCGTCTAAGAAGAAGCTATCTTCCGAGATAGAAGGCGTTCTACGGGTAGTTCTGCCTCTACCTCGGTAAGAAGCCCTACTAACGTTGCTAGTCCTACTAACTATAGTAAAATGGCAGAGTATAACGATATATAGGACGACAATTGTTCGATAATCGGCATCCGCTATCCGCAAAGGCGAATCCTTCGAGAATAGTATTAATATCGCTTAGCCGCGCCGTTGCAGTAGTATGTAAATGAAGGAAGGAAAGCTGTATACTGCGAGGGGCCGTTTTCGACCGCCCGGCATAGATCCTTATAATGTAGTAGTTAACGCGTTATAGTTATACTAGGTACATAATATACTAGCTAATATACTCTCTCGACGTAACTTCGCCGCGGCTATTTCCTTTTATATTAATCTCGACTAGATAATAGAGACGAGCTATTAAACGATGTTCTATAATAGTAGTTATAAGAAGTTAAACTAAGGTCGTAGTAATACGGCGTATTACTATACTGTAGACTAGCTTACGACATAACTAGAGTATCGTATAACTTAATTATTACGTAGTACGCTATATATTACGCCGCTACTATAAGGTAACTATAGCCTTATTTAACTAATAACCTATATAACCCTATAGTCTATAAGTCCTTCGGAAGTTTAACGATCGTTAGGCTCTTATTATACGCCTACGTTTATACCTAACGAGCAATATAGATAGATAGATAGATCTTTCATTTACCTATTTTAGTGCCTATCGGCCTTTGTAGGTCTAAAGCTATGTATTCTATAAAAAAGGAAACTAGGCTACCTAGTAAAAACCTCTCCCCTTTACCCTCGTTAACTCTTTCCCTTATTAACTTTCGATTTTACTTCCTCTAGGGTATACTAGTATTATAGTATTACCCTCTAACTACCTTACCTACTACCCTAATACTACCTCCTCTTCTATCTCCTTCCTCTCCGGCCTCCTTCTCTCTATTTACTCCTCTATTTCTTAGGCTAAGGCGTACTATTTAAGGTATCCCTCCCTAATAATCTATCTTATAATTCTTCTTAAGTCTTCTTTATTTATAATAATCTTATTATATTCCCTCTCTTTTACTTAGTATCTCTACTTACTCCTCCCGTTCCTCTATTATTTATATACTAATAGTATATATTTAGAGCTTTTTAATAGGTAGCCGTATAGGTAAGCTTTATTTTCTAACCCTAAAACTCTTCTCTAGTATAGGTAGGCTCTAAGACCGATATGCTCGGAGCGTAGTTATATAGCTATACTTACTTCCGCCCTTTTTAAGTCTTTATAGATCCGGTCGTTATAGCTCCTAAAGGTAGTTAAGGCTTTAGGTATACCGTTTCTTCTTAGTATGTCCTCCTATTCTTCCTCCTAAAGTATCCTTACTATCTCTTCCGCTATACTTTAACCTTTCCTTCTCTCCCTTTTTTCTATAGTTTCAAATACTTTATAGAGGGTCTCTATACCTTAGGCTAGGTCCTCTTCTTTCTATACCTTTCTCTCGGGTCTATTAATCCTCCTCCTTCTTAGCGGTACTTAGTTCTAAATCTTCTCGAGCGCTTCCTTAATAGTTTTCTAGGCCGGATATAGAGTTATTTTAATAGTATATTAATACCTTATACCCTTAAGGTACTAATATATCGGTAGTAATCCCGTCTCTATTTCTACTACCCTCGTCGGCGTAGATTTATATACTCCTATAACTCTTCTTACGCATTAGGCTTAAACTCTATTAATCGGTTCTATAACCCTCTTTAGGGTTTTATCTTATACTACCTAGACTTAAGCTCCGTATAGTATAGCCGGTTTTATAATTACTTTATATATACTTTTCGCTTTATCGAATATTACTCCCTATATTAATACTATAAGTCTTTCGATAGATTACCTATTCGCGTTAGCTCTTATCTATACTTTCTTAACCTATAGGCCCTAGCTTAGTTTCGGGTCTAGCTATATTCCTAGGACTTATAGCTCTAAGGTAGGTTAGGTTAGGTAGCCTTAAATAGTTATCGGTACCTTTATATTATACTTCGTTTTCGCTTTACTATAGTAAATTAGTTAGTACTTCTTAGGTACGAATTTAGCCCCGTATTTCTTTACCTATGTTTCGTATTCCTTATATTATTCTTCTAGGATTCTATAGTTTTCCTCTATCGAGTCTAACTATGCTAGGATGTTAGTACCGTCTACGAATCCTAATGCTAATGTCTTATCTAATTTAAGCTTCGGTAGGAGGTCTACTACGAATATAAGAAAAAGTATCGGTAATAGGGTTAAGCCTTAGGGTATTCCTATATTTATCTAGATAGGGGTTAACTTATATCTCCCTAGAAGTTATTAGGTTATCCTTTCTCTTAGGAATATCTATATAAATTAGACTATCTATACTAGTATCCTCTTTTACCTTAGGATGTAGATTAGTCTTTCGTACGAGATATTATCGAAGGCTCCTAATATGTCGAGTAAGAGGAGTAACGCCGCTTTATTTTTCCTATAATGCTATATATATCTAATCTATTCCGTAATAAGCTCTACTACTATAAGGGTAGATCTCTTTACTATTCCCCCTATTTATTCCTCTAGTAGGATATTATACTCCTCTACGAACTCTATAAGCCTTCTTCCGACTAGTTTCTTTAGGAGTTTTCCTATAGTATTTAGGAGCGCTATCGGTCGGTATAACTTAAGCTAGGAGTAGTCTTCCTTCTATAGTTTCTAGAGTACTATAGTAAGGGATTCTCTAAATCGCCTCGGGTAGTATCCGTATATTATATAGGCCGTAAAGATGTTAGCTAGAGCTAGGCCTAGCGTTTCTTTATACGCTTTAAGTACTTTATTATATACTTTATTAGGTCCTAGGACCTTTTTTCCTAGGAGCTTTAAGATAATTATTATAACTTCCTTTATACCTACCTCCGGTTACTATTTCGTTCCTTCACGCGTACGGTTACTACGGCTAACGTTACTACTATTATCTCTATTAAGAGACCGACTACATAACTCTCCGGATAGCGGGAAATGGCGACGACGACGGCGACGACGACGAGGCCCCCGGGAGAAGGAAGCGAGTAGAGGGAAACGTATAAGAGGGCGTAGGAGATAGTAATAGCGGCCGATAGGGAGGTCCCGGAAAGAGCGCTAAAGATAATAATAGTAGAACTCTTAGGAGGGCTAAAAGTACTAAAGAACGACATAAGGATAATAGTCGATAAGGTAGTAGGAACGGCTACGGTAAAGGTATAGAAGGGAGCTCTTCTAGCCCCGGGAACTAGCTAAGGTATATAAGCGAAGGTAGCTAGTCTTAAGGAGAAGAAGATAGCTATTAAGGTCTATATTATAGACCCCTAAGAATAAGAGGATCTCGATAAGATAATAGGGAAAGAAATCGTCTAAAAGATAGGGATAAAAGAGATTATAGGAGTAAAGAAAGATAGACGCGGAGTAGTTAAGCTCTATATAGTAGCGGAAGGGGATATAAAGAAGCTTAAAACCTAGAAGGAGTAGATAACGAAGATCGGAAAGACGGCGAAGGTCTCGCGCTAGTAGTTTATAGTTATAGCCTACGGTATAACTAGAATATTTAAAATATAAGATAATATTACCTAGCTTTAGAAGGAAAACTAATATATATACCTAGGGATCTAAATTATAAAGGTAGTATAGGTTAAAAGAAAGATCGAAGATACGAAAATAAGGTTATTACTTATCGTTTAGGTAGGGAGTATAGAATAGGCTAATATACTCCTAGAAAGGGGACTCTTCTAGGACTACGAAAGGATAGATACGGAAATCTATATAAATACTTATAGGATCCTATAGTACTATAAGTACTAGTAATATAGATACTTAGTAGTAAGGTACCTAAAGACTATTAACACGTACTCCTACTATATATAAGGATACTAGATAAAGGAGTATATAGAACCGAAGGAGAACGCTAGGTATATAAACTATAGAAGAAAATACCCCTCTTAAGCTAAGGAATGCCTAGTAAGAATTAGAGCCTAAGAGAGAGTAAGGGAGGCTAGAACGACCTCGCCGTAGAGGTACTATACCCCCGAATAGGACGAGCTAAACCGATAAAGAACATATAACCCGAATAAGAGATAAAGGGAGGAGGAGATAACCCCCCCTACCGTAAGGAACTACCCCTAGATAGGAAGACCACGACACATTAACTAGGTAGGGAGAGACCCTAACTAAAGGAAACTTAACTAGTTAGTACCTTAAATAAATAAGGATACCCTCTAGGAAGAGATCCTTAGTTAAGGGGAAAACTAGTAGGACTAGATAGACTACTCCTAATAAATAATACGACGTTATTAACGTTATATAGTATAACGTTAATAAGAGTAAAGATAAGGTATAAAGAAGCTTCCTCTAAGCCCTCTAACCGAAATACTACTATATTATAGCGATCTAGGAACTATAGCTAAACCTATACTCCTTAAAACCTATAACGGTAAAGGACCTAAGATACTATATAATTATATATAAGACGGGAACGCTAAGAACCTATATCTATATTAGTAAGGAGATCTCTATAGACTTATAGGAACCTATAGACTAAGAGGACGGAGACTCGACTACGATAAGGATATATACCGCCTAAGGCCCGATAAAGATCCATTATATCTATAACCTACCGCCGGAATTAAGAAGTAGTACCTAACTTAATACCCTAGTAAGGATCCTAACTATAATATAGAACGATCGATAGTAGATAATAGTAGGAGACTTTAACCTCTACTACCTACTCTAGGGATCCGACTTTATACCGGCATACTATTTCCTAGCGGGACGATTAATCGATATAATAGAAAGGGAAGGAATAGAGATCGTAACTCTAAAGGGACTAACTATTTAGGAAGCGAGATTAAGTAAAAGTATAATCGACCTTTACTTCGTAACCTAGGTAATTAGGGAAAGGGTTAGGAAAATATAGATATAGAATCCTCGTTAGACTACCTACCGATATAGACCGAGCTCGACCTATAGGCTACTTAGGAATAGGACCTAGAAGCTAAGCCTAACTAGAAGAGGGCTAACTAGGAAGAGGCTAACTAGATACTAGAACCGAGGGCCTAGGAGATAGCGGCTAGAGATATTAGGAGTCGGGACGATATCGAGAGAGTAGTAGAGTATCTAATCCGGGCTATATAAGACGCTATAGAAGCTATAATACCCTCGAGTAGACCGTCTAAGTACTAATAACCGTACTAGATAGAGGAATATACGGAGAAGGTAAAGGAAGTAAGGAGGGTAAGGAGGAAGTAGACTACTACATACTCCTAAGAGGATTAGGATACCTATTATAGAGCTACTTAAGAAAAGAAGAAATAGATTAAGAGGGATAAAATATAAGAGTAGAGATCTACGGTCGGGATACTTATAAAAAAACCCGAAGATATATAGAGGATAGCGAAATAGGCGAGGTAACCGACTTATAATATAGACTAATTACCCTAGTTCCCCGATATAAAGGATAAGTAAGGAAATACCTATACTATAAACGAGGATAAAGCGGGGGCCCTAGGATAATACTTCTTTAGCGGCTACGTAGAAGCCGACCTAGCGGACATAAGAGGGGTAAGAGTAGAACCGCCGATAGACGGAACTAAATAGAAGTTAGGAACGGACACGAAAGAGGTTATAACGACTATAGCGAAACTTCTAGGTAAAAAAGTACTAGGGCCGGATAGGGTATATAACATTATATATAAAGTATATAAAAAGACGCTAGCCCCGGCTATAGCTAACATCTTTACGGCCTATATAGAATAGGGATACTACCTAAAACGGCTTAAGGAATCCCTTACTATTATACTTAGGAAGCTATAGAAAGAGGACTACTCCTAACTTAAGTTATACCGACTAATTATACTCCTAAATATAATAGGTAAGCTCCTAGAAAAGATAGTAGTAAGGAGGCTTATAGAGTTCGCGGAAGAATATAAAGTCCTACTAGAGGAGTAAATAGGAGGGAGGGTAAAGAGATTTACCCTTATAGCGGTAGAGCTTATTACGGAATAGATTAAATATATATAGTACTACGGAAAGAATAAAGTAGCGTTACTCCTCTTACTCGATATCTCGGGAGTATTCGATAACGTCTTTTACGAGAGACTAATATATATCCTAAGGTAAAAGAGAATACTAACATAGATAGTCGAATTTATCTAGTTATTCCTAAAAGAGAGGACGACCTAACTACTCCTAGGGAGATATAAGTTAGCCCCTATTTAGATAAATATAGGAATACCTTAAGGATTAACCCTCTTACCGATACTCTTCCTTATATTCGTCGCGGATCTCCTACCGAAACTTAAATCTAATAAGATATTAGTATCGGGATTTATCGACGATACTAATATCCTAGTATAGTTAGACTCTATAGAAGAGAACTATAGAATCCTAGAAATATAATATAAGGAGTACGAAACATAGGTACGGAAATATAGAGCTAAATTCGCGCCGGAGAAGTACTAACTAATTTACTTTAGTAAAGCGAAGACGAAATATAATATAAAAGCGTCGATTATAATCTAGGGATACCTTACTAAACCTACCTTAGAATTACGAGTCCTAGGTATATAGCTAGATCCGAAACTAAGCTAGGGCCTATAGGTTAAGAAAGTATAGATAAGAGCTAACGCGAATAGGTAATCTATCGAAAGACTAACGGTATTAATATAGGGAGTAATATTCGATAAAGCGAAGACTATATATAAAGTAATTATAAAGCCGGCTATACTATACGGGGCCTAAGTCTAGGTAGTATAAGATAAGAACCCGAAGAGGGTTATAGAACCGATTAATAGAGTCTAAGCCTAATGCCTAAGAAGAGTTACGGGAGTATATAAATCTACCCTAACTAAGGTATTAGAAATAGAGACGGGATCGCTACTAATATACTAATACCTAAAAGGAATAAGGTACTAATACGCTATTAAAACGACCCTATACCTAGCTTAAGAAACTATTAAGGAAGCGCTCGAGAAAATCTATAACTAGGTACCGCCGAGAAGGAGAAGGGTTTATAGACCTAAGAGAAAGGTATAAAAGGAAGAAGACCTAGCCCGAGGAATAGAGACCCTATATAAAGTATTTTAAACTATAGAGAAAAGGGAGGGAAGAAAAGGTTAAAGTATAGTAAAGGAGATAGCGAGAATACTCTAGGAAGAAGAATAGGGAGAAATACTAAGGAGAAATAGAATACCGAAAGCGTTAACGATATTCGGGAGTAATAACGACTAGATCTATAGAGACCTAAAAAGGGTAGAGGTAAGTATAGCGATATAACTACGCTCTAAGCATATCGGACTTAGAGCCTACCTATACTAGAGAAGAGTCCTAGGGATAGAAAATAAAGCTTACCTATATAGCTACCCGTCTTAAAACCCTAAATATATACTACTAGTATATAAACGATAGAGGAAAGGGAGGAGCGAGTAGAGATACTAGATAAAAGAGAGGGAATACGATAAGATTATTATAAATAAAGAAGATATTAGAAGAATTATAAAATAGATCGTTAGGGAGGGATATCTCGAATAATATGTACTAGCCTAGGAGATAGAGGAATAGATAGAGAGAAGGGGGGCGGAGAAGAAGGGGAGTAAAGAGGAGGGAGCATTAGGGTAGTAGGTAAGGTAGTTAGAGGGTAACTCTATAACACTAGTATACCCTAGAGGAAGTTAAACCGAAAGATAACGGAAGGAAAGAAGTAACGGAGGTAAGGGGGAGAGGTTTTTACTAGTAAGCCTAGTTTCCTTTTTATAAATCGATTACATAGGGTTAGACCTATATAGGCCGATAGGCACTAAAACAGGCAAATAAAAGATCTATCTATCTATCTATCCTTAGATGTCCGTTAGGTCGGCTTCTACTTAGCCTCTAAAAAAGTATTATCCTAGGGCCCCTACTTTACCCTCGTTTATAGTATAGATATTTCCTTACTTATCCTTTATATCGGGGAACTAGGGTAGTTAATCTCTCTCCTAAGTCGGCTACCTTACCTATTTAGCTATCCTCTATATATCTTCCGGTTTTTCTATAAGTATCCCGATAGTAGATCTCTATTCCTACATTTTATCCCTCTTAATCTAGCTCTTCTTTTCCTAAGTAGCTCTATAGTAAGCTTCCTAATCCTCTTAGGAGTATGTAGTAGTCTACTTCCTTCTTACCTTTCTTACTTCCTTTACTCTCTCCGTATATTCCTTTATCTAGTACGGTTATTAGTACTTAGATAGTCTACTCGAGGGTATTATAGCTTCTATAGCTTCTTATATCGCTCTAACTAGGTGTTCTACTACTCTCTCGATGTCGTCCCGATTCCTAAGGTCTCTAGCCGCTATCTCCTAGGCCCTTAGTTCTAGTATTCGGTTAGTTTCTTCCTAGTTAGCCTTCTTCTAGTTAGGTTTAGCTTCTAGTTCCCATTCCTAGGTAGCCTATAGGTCGAGCTCGGTCTATATCGGTAGGTAGTCTAACGAGGATTCGATATCTATATTTACGGTGTATTTCTAACCCTCTCCCTAATTATCTAGGTTACGAAGTAGAGGTTAATTATACTTTTTCTTAATCTCGCTTCCTATATAGTAAGACCCTTAAGAGTTACGATTTCTATTCCTTCCCTCTCTATTACGTTAATTAATCTTCCCGCTAGGAAGTAATATACCGGCGTAAAGTCGGATCCCTAGAGTAGATAGTAGAGGTTAAAGTCTCCTACTACTATCTATTATCGATCGTCCTATATTATAGTTAGGATCCTTACTAAGGTATTAAGTTAGGTACTACTTCTTAATTCCGGCGGTAGGTTATAGATGTAATAGATCTTTATAGGGCCTTAGGCGGTATATATCCTTATTATAGTCGAGTCTCCGTCCTCTTAGTCTATAGATTCCTAAGAATCTAAGGAGATCTCCTTACTTACGTAAATATAGGCCCTTAGCGTTCCCGTCTTATATATAATTTTATAGTATCTTAGGTCCTTTACCGTTATTATTTTTAAGGAGTATAGGTTTAGCTATAGTTCTTAGACCGCTATAACGTAGTAGTATTTCGGTTAGAGGGCTTAGAGGAAGCTCCTTTATACTTTATCTTTACTCTTATTAACATTATACTATATAATTATTAATAACGTTATATCGTTTATTAGGATTAGTCTATCTAATCCTATTAGGTTTCTCCTTAACTAAGGATCTCCTCCTAGGGGGTGTCCTTATTTATCTAAGAAACTATCTAGTTAAGCTTCCTTTAGTTAGGGTCTCTCCCTACCTAGTCGATGTGTCGTAGTCTTCCTACCTAGGGGTAGTTCCTTAAGGTAGGGAAGGGGGTAATTTCCTCCTCCCTTTATCTATTATTCGGGTTATATATTCTTTATCGGCTTTACTCGTCTTACTCGGGGGTATAGTACCTCTACGGTAAGGTCGTTCTAGCCTCCCTCGCCTTCTCTTAAGCTCTAATTCTTACTAGGCATTCCTTAGCCTAGGATATATATTTTCTCCCGTAGTTAGTATACCTAGCGTTTCCTTTCGGCTCTATATACTCCTTAACCTAGTATCCTTATATATAGTAGGAGCATATATTTATAGTCTTTAGGCACCTTACTACTAAGTACCTATATTACTAGTACTTATAGTATTATAGGATCCTATAGGTATTTATATAGATTTCCGTATCTATCCTCTCGAAATCCTAGAAGAGTCCCCTTTCTAGGAGCATATTAGCCTATTCTATACTCCCTACCTATAGGATAAGTAATAACCTCGTCTTTACGTCTTCGATCTTCCTTTTAACCTATGCTACTTTAGTAATTTAGATCCCTAGGTATATATATTAGTTTTCCTTCTAAAGTTAGGTAATATTATCCTATACTTTAAATATTCTAGTTATGCCGTAGGCGATAACTATAAATTACTAGCGCGAGACCTTTACTATCTTTCTAATCTTCGTCGTCTATTCTTTCTAGGTTTCTAGCCTCTTTATATCCCCTTCTACTACTATATAGAGCTTAACTACTCTACGCCTATCTTTACTTACCCCTATAATCTCTTTTATCCCTATCTTTTAGACGATTTCTTTCCCTATTATCTTATCGAGATCCTCCTCTTCTTAGGGGTCTATAATATAGACCTTAATAGCTATCTTCTTCTCCTTAAGACTAACTACCTTTACCTATATGTTTTAGCTAGTTTTCGGGGCTAAGAGAGCTCCCTTCTATACTTTTACTATAGTAATTCCTACTACTTTACCTACTATTATCTTTATGTCGTTCTTAAGTACTTTTAGACCTCCTAAGAGTTCTACTATTATCATCTTTAGCGCTCTTTCTAGGACCTCCCTATCGGCCGCTATTACTATCTCCTACGCCCTCTCGTACGTTTCCCTCTACTCGCTTCCTTCGCCCGGGGGCCTCGTAGTCGTCGCTGTCGTCGCCGCCATTTTCCTTCCAGCGTTATATGTTATTACTATATAGTGGCTGTCGGTTCTCGAAGTACGGTAGCGGTAGCGCTCTTAGCCTAACTAGAGTCTAAGTCTCTTCTACTAGAAAAAAACCTACTTATTTATAAATAAGACGAATCGAATAGATGAAATTTAGGTAAAGATCTTAAAGTATTAAAGGGTAAGCTAAGCACATTATCTACTTTATAGTACTTACAACTAACTTCTAGCTCTTAACGAGCCGTTAGGACGCGGTCTAGTAATAGTAATATAATACTTACATATTAACCGCTCTAACCGCCTGTACTATCTAATCGGGTAGATCAGTCGATAACGGAACCGATCTATTTAGATAGAACGGGTCTATAATTCCTTAAACGTAAGAGACTCGATTTTATACTAAGATACCCGCTATAGCTACCGTACGGCTCGATAGAGTATCTAATAAAGTTAAGCGAGGAGGAAGGAAAACGCTCGGTTAGAGTAGGATTTTTAGATAGAGGTAGTATCTATAGATAGAGGAACATCTATAGACCGAAGTAATATCTCTAGATACCTTATGGATTCTCCGAGCCCTAGCTTTCCGCCTAAGCCCTAGTAGATCTACTAATATAGAACCGGGTTCTATAACGTGCTACTTCCGCATAGGATAGGCTACGTCCTCGCTTACTATTTCTTATATATAGATTTCGCGTACTATAGTAATTAGATATCGTATTTCTTCCTTCTCCTATAGTATACCGCTATACTTTCGATAATAACTAAATCCCTACTACCTAATATATATATAGGGGACTTTCTAACGCTAGTACATAATATTATCGGCTCCGCGGAGGTAAAGACGGAGGTAGTAGGTACGGTAGATACGGTAATAGAATAGGAGGAAGCCGTATTTATCGCGAACGAGCCGCTACGGGGCTATAATATCTATTATCGTACGCCTCCGTATCGCCGCGGGTATAGAAGGCGCTATACTATACTAGAGTGACCTCGTACTCTAATACCTTAAGAGGAAAACTTTTCTTCTAAATAGGCTCTCGAGCGATATATCTACGACTTTAGAGCGTACTGTAGGTACTAGCTTAAGGAGTAATAAGCCTAATATTAAAGATAGATATTAATATACTTAGGGCTACGTTAGTTAGTTAAATACGCGCACGTAGCCCGAGGGTTAGTCGAAGACGTACTCGAAGAAGATAGGCTATACATTCTACTTTAACCCTATTACTATCGACTCTAGCTAAACGTACGGTCTATAGTAGAATCTCTACTCTAGCGATAAAGGTTACTGTAATAAGAACTATAGGCCTTATAATACTATAGCGCTAGTAACCTACTATGAACGTTCTCGTCTACCTAATTTTCTCGAGGAATTAGACCCGCCTTAGTAGGCTCCAATTATAACTTCTAAGACTATAGTATACTTCTATAACTACGGCGTTCTATTAAGACTATACGATCTGTGCCTTATCGCTCGGGTTGACAGGTATGGGAATGATTTGGGCCTAAGCAACTACTAGCCGTTGGCATGTGAAAGCGCAACGGTTAGTAGTGCCTATAGCAGCATAAATTGCGCATCTATCTACAAATAAGGGAGCGGTAGGAGGGTGCAATAATTTCGACTATAGGTAGTAGAGTAAGTAAGTAAGAGATTGCCGCTCGGAAGTCCGCGGCTTTCCCCCTTACTCCTATATAGACTACTCCATCTATGCCTTATCGCTCGGGTTAATAGGTATGTAAATGACTTGGGCCTAAGTAACTACTAGCCGTTAGCATGTAAAAGCGCAACGGTTAGCAGTGCCTATAAGTAGGGTAGGAAGGGCCTAAATAATCGCCGGCTATTGTAAACCTAGTAGATACCTTACTACCTTATCGTTATCGTGTTAAATACTTTCGTTAGCGCCGTTTAGAGGAAAGTGTCTTAATCGACTTAATTTAGTTAGCTTAGCTTCTAGGTCTAGAAGATAGAGCTACAGGCCTACTAGTAAGGAAGCGACTACTTAGATTAAATAGCCTAGTCGGTAAGGTCTTAAAGTACCTCTTATATGGTTCCGAGGTCTATCGACCTATAAGCATTATCTCCCCTTTAGGAAAGCTATTATTAGCAGCGTACTATGCTATACTACGTCGCAATAAATAGCCGGCATAGCCTTACGGGTTGAATCTAGCAATTACTAACCTCTTCTATATTAACTTAACGACCTCTTATCTTCTAAATCTACCCGCTAAGAAGCGGAATAGAGGCCTCGTAGGGTATACTAAACTATAAAGCTTATTATATGCTTTTAAGGCACGCATGTAATAGTTAGCATAGGTCTTATGCCCGCTTAGCGCGACTATTATCCGTACACCCTTATTCAACACGTCCGTCTTAGACCTCTTAAGCCTAAACTATATATAAGTATTAAATAGTAGTATATCGGAAGCCGTTAGGTATGTTATTATCTTTCTATATCCCTTAATTCTTTTATCCCTTAAGTACGTTATCTCGCCGAGACGTAGGAAGCCGGCGAATGCGAGGGTAAGTGCGGCGTTAAGGTTATAGTCGTCTACGTACCGCGGTAGCAATATTAAAAGGTATTCGAGGATATGAGGTAGGATAGAAAGCATGTCCTTCGGAGGCTCGTCGTATATGTTGCGTACGCTATCGATTAACTAGCGGATAACCGGTAACTCGAAGACGGTAAGAGGAAGTTGTAAGTCGATATAGTACGAGCGTAGGTACGACACGTAGTTACTTATTATCTCGCCTCTTATCCTTAACGCTAGTACCCTAGATACTATCTATTCTTCTAGCTTATCTTATTATACTAGCTACGGTTTAAATAGCCTCTTATCTACGTATACTTCCTACTAATTAACACCCGTTTAATAGCTTCTTCTTATTATTAGCTTTAATCTATACTATATAACTATAGCCTAGTCGGTTAAGGGTAGATTAATCCGCTATAAGAACTTTAGAGGTACTATAGACTCGATATCTACTCGCCATTATAGTTTAGCTATAGACATAAGTTAGTAATAAGCTTAGTATTAAACCGCGAGAGAGCGTTAGCGAGTCCGTTAGCTTCTAACGGAAGCTAGGCTCCGGCAATACGGAATTAGCCTTTAATAGATTATAATAATAAGTCGCGTAGAGCGAAGTTAGCGTTACCGCGGACACGGTATCTATTTAATCCGCTATAAGCGACTAAGTTATCGGTATAGATAAGAACTTGTTTATTCTTCTCGTTAGTAGACTAGAGCTAGAAGGCGATAGCAATTACCTCGACTTCTACAACGTTAATGTGTTCTATGTCCTATCGTAGTAGAGATAGCACTTAATCGGCTTATAGCGACTAAGCTAGTAAAGTCTAGTTATTAGTATCGGTGCCGTACTAGAAGGCTCTAATTCTAATAGAAGAAGCGTTAGTAAATAAGTACACTCTTAGATATTGCGGCTATAATAGTCGCATACTAGAGGTTATCTATAACGCTTACAGCTACTAGCGTAGGTCGCATTTTAGGTCCGAGTGAATACGCGTGCGTCTACTATTAATGCTAGCTATAAAGGCATAGAGTTAAATATTAAAGGCTCTACTAACGTTAATAACTCGCGCCGCCTACGCTAGCCTACCTACGAGTAATCTAGCTTCTTATAATAATAGCGAGCCTCGTCGTAGCGCCGACTCTAACTCTTAGATAGTAAGCGCCTTCTTATCCTTTGTTAGCTATGCTAGCATGGCGATAATATCTACCTCCGTGCCGAGAAGGGTTACTATCGTCCCTTATTCATCCTTCTTATTATTGCGAGGTATTCTAAGGGCTACTATAACTGCGATCTAAACTCTTATAAAGGTAATAATTAGTATGCTACCTATAGTAAAGACTACGATAAAGTCGTCTAAGTAGTAGTCGATTAGGTACCCGAGAATGCGCTCTAAGATCTAATAGAGCGCTTCCGCGAATAAGTTAAAGAGATAAGGCGTAGTACGGAGGCCGAATAGTAGGCAATTCTCGTAGTAGAAGTAGCCGCGCTACTTAAAACACACGAGTCGACGGTCGGGCATATAGATAGGAACAATGCGGAAGGCATTAGCGACGTCTCGTTTAATAATAATAGCGCTAACGCTAATAGACTTAACTCGGTCGAGAAGTTAATCGAATTTAGTGTATTTAATAGCACCGTATTCCTTAGGAATGCCGTCGTACCCTACCCGGCTTTAGGGTTGGGGTTAGGCGTCGTAGTCGTGCGGCTACGGCGCGCGGGCTCATTAGTCGGCGAGCGAGCTAATAAGCTATAACTAGCGACACATCTCGACTAATAAGCGCGCTCGCTTCTTCACATATCCCTACCCGTACCTTCACACCTCTCTATCTCCTATTATTTATGCGATATATTCTTTATATATTACTATACTTTATTATCTATCCTTTATTATTTATATAGTATCCCGTTTATACGGTATATCGCATATTATCGCGTNATCCCTACCCGTACCTTTATACCTCTCTATCTCCTATTATTTATGCGATATATTCTTTATATATTACTATACTTTATTATCTATCCTTTATTATTTATATAGTATCCCGTTTATACGGTATATCGCATATTATCGCGTATTCTCGTACGCCGTCGCATGTTATCGCATATTCTCGCACGCCGTCGTATATACCGTACGCTTCGTACGCTTCGGACGTACCCTACGCTATCCTCTATTATTTATGCGATATATTCTTTATATATTACTATACTTTATTATTTATCCTATACTATTTCTACGGGATCCCGTTTATACGGTATATCGCTTATTATCGCACGTTCTCGTACGCCGTCGCATATTATCGCATATTCTTATACGCTACCCTATATACTATACGCTTCGTACGCCTCGTACGCTTCGTACGCCCTCGCTCGTCCTCGCACGTTTAGGGTATCTATACCCCGTAGTCTTTATATACTACATATATTAACTATTCTTTCTATACTACCTCCTTCTTACGCTTTCTTATTTATATATTCTTATACGCGTATTTATATATACGTGCGGCGTCCGTCTAGGGTCCCTTACTAGCGTTATAGCTCGACTAATTAGCTATAACTAGCGATACGTCTCGACTAATTAGTAGCTACGAACGGCATCGGCCGTAACCTAAACTACGCTCTATTATTTATAGGCTAATTTATAGGCTAATTTATAGGCTAATTTATGTACTAATTTATGTACCTATTTATATACCCGTTTATACGCTTATTTATACACCTATTTATATACCTATTTATATACCTATTTATGCGCCTATTTATACGCCTACTTATGCGCTAACCTAGTTATACGCTTACTCTATTTCCCTTAATTTATCTAGTTATGCTATATACTATTCGTACGTTATATTATTCGTACGTTATATTACTTAGGCGCTACATTATTTACGAGTACCTTTATTTATATAGTACTCTATCTATCCGTTACGTATATTAGTTATTATTAGCGACATGTCTCGACTAATTAGCTCTACGCTACGTCCCGACCCCGACCCTCCTTTATCTACGTACC
>LFZN01000316.1:0-32044 GCA_001578235.1 Pseudocercospora eumusae | reverse complement strand
TTTATAGACCTAGCGAGGTAGGTTAGCGAGTTTAGGGTAGGGAGCGTAAAGGGTCTCGTAGCGATAGTATATAAGGACTATACCGATCTACTATAGTACTTCGGCGTTCGGATTAATAGTCGTTAGATCGACGTCGCTAGCGGGGTTTAGGGACGATATAGTCTCTACGAGGGCGACCTTAGAGGGGTCCCTAGGTACTATAGAGGTACCGGGTAGGTCCTCGTCGTAATTAGAATCGTTATCTTCCTTTAGTTAGCTTCCTATAAAGAAAGATCTATCTTTAAGCTAAACCGAGACGGACCCGTCGATAATAGCGGAGACTAGGAAGGACATCCGGTAAGGGGGAGGCGCCTACGAGGGACCTTATTAGTACCCCGTTAGGGAGGGTAACCGACCTATAGTAGTTTCCGTCTAAGGGTTCTATATAAAGGTTCCTCGTCGAAAAGAGATAAGCGGGTTAGTTTCCGCGAGCTAGTCCTACCTAAGGACTAAATTATATCCTATAAAGGTACTAGCCTAGAACGTCTAAGTAACTATACGGGCTTTTCCGTTATAGTCCTAGACTATTAGCGTAAGTAAGTAAGCCTTATAGATAGTTATCCTATTCTAATCTAGGAAGGTAACTCTCGGAGGCTCTAGGTCGAGAGGAGGAAGGTTTAGGATCTTTGTAACGTACTACGAACATAGATTAAGCTAAGCTCCGTAGTTAATAAGAGTAGTAAGGTACCTTATACCGTCGGTATAGAGTACCTTAACGGTAACCTTAATCCGTCGTTCCTTTCCTCTAGTACTCGGTCCTAGTTATAGAGAGGAAAGAGATATAGCTAGGACTTCTTATTTTCCGACTACCCTACGGCTATACTAGTAGAAGCTTCGGCTCTAGGGGGTAAGGTAGTATTAGTACTTAATACTCTATCCGGCGTACCTCCGCCGCGACTACGTCTACCTTTCTACTATCCCCTACGTCTACGTAGGCCCTTCGGAGGGGCCTACGAGGCGCTTAGCGATTACTCCTAAGAGCCCGCCGATATATTCTTATCCGACGTCGTCGGGTTCTTAGAACCTCGAGAAGACGAAGAATCGCCCTTCGCCTTCTTAGACGTAGCCTCGGCATCCTCGATACGATAGGCCTTATCGAATAGCTTATCGACCGTAGTAAAAGTAAGGAGCTTATTTAACCGTCTAATCTCCGTACGAATATTAGCTAGGAGTTTAGAGAAGTAGAAGTCGATACGAGTAGACTCGTACGATCGATTAAGTAGAAACTTTACTTCTAGCTAGTCTTCCTATTTACGTATATAAGCGTAGAACTTTATAACGGCTTAGCTACTATAAAAGGTTATAGCCTAAAAGGATATAGTATTCTCGGCGCGCTAAGCGGTAAGGGGTCGAATAGTATTACGAATAAGCTCTTTTAAGTTACTTTAGTTAAATACTTCGCCGCTCTCCGTTAGTACTACGGTACGTCGCTCGATAGCGGCGATAATATCCTATAGTTTAATCTTAGAAATAGACTATAGCGTCCTCCTAGTATTATCTAAGTCCTAGTAGTTATAGATAATAAAGCGATTCTCGTACTCGTTAACCTATATAAGGTACGATTAGAAGGAGAAAGTAGCGAGTTTAGGAGGGTCCCTCTTAAATAGTTCGATTAATAAGTCTCGCTAGTACGAACGAGGTACCTCGGAGGTATTATCGATAGTACTTAAATTATTATTAACCGTAATTACCCTCTTCCGCTTCTTATCTAGAGGGTCGAAGATAGCGAGTACGTTAGTTAAGCGCTAGCGCTTAGCTAAGTACTACTCTAGAGTAGTATCGTCCGTTACTACGGTACTAAAGTCGGTATCTAGTTACTAGATACGAAGACGGATAGTATCCTACGGTAGCGCCGGAGGCGGAGGAGGAGGGTCCTTATCGTTAAACTAATCGTTAGGACCTAGCGGCTACTCCTTAGGCTCCTCTAGGGTACCTAAGCCGGGTCCTTTACTACCCTCCTATTATACCTTAGAGGAGGTAGCGGAGGCGGTAGCGGAGCGGATAGGGCGTTTCCCTACGGCTATATCGCCGGAACTAGTATTCTTTAGGCCTATTCTTAGAACGGAACCGTAAAGGTAGGTCTACTAATTAGTACGGCTTATAGTAGCGGCGAGGTACCTAGGAGGGACCTATAGGGCGCCGGCGGTAATACTACGAGGATAGTCGTACTTAGTACGGCTATACTCCCGTAGGATTAAGAGGTAATATACTATAAGGCGTTTAGTGTATAGGGTGTAATAATACGACTAAGCAGTATATTCGATAACTATCGATATTACCTAAGGAACTAGAAAGTAGATCGAGTAGGAGAGGGTAGTTTATCCTATAGCGCTAAGGCGCCGGTACATCCGGGTTACCTAATAGGCACTAGCGGGGTAGCGTAAGGGTGCCTCTAGGGTGCCTCGGAGGGGGTGTAAGGGTAGATTCCCTTACCTAATAGGCACTAGCGGGGTAGCGCAAGGGTGCCTCTAGGGTGCCTTAGAGGGGGTGTGAGGGTGGATTCCCTCACAGTTTAGCTTTAGGCCTTTAGGCAAAGGATTAGGTAGAGTGTTTATAATTGGTTGGACGGATAGACGGAAGCTAACCCAAAATAAAAATCCTATTACGTGCAGACAATCACATCACGGAACGCAATCCTAAATGCACAAAGGCCTGAACGGAGGTAGAGTGAAGCCTATACCATTCACCTTTAAGGCCAACGGCGCTAACGAGCCTTCTAGCGGAGCTAGAAGGCGAGAAGCCTTACTAGAAACGCTGCTAGAAAGCCCTTCTACTAACCATGCCGAGAAAAGTCGATTGCCGGCACTTCTACTAAAAGGCGCTAGCAAAAGTGCTTAACACGATAACGATAAGGCACCAAGGCATCAACAACCGCTAGAAAGCACTACTTAGTCGGAAGCGCTGCCACAAGGGACTGCATAAGGCACTAGACAAAGCGACAATAGTCTGTCTGTATGTCCGCCACTCTTCGTCGGTTAACGGCTATACTCGCAGCCCTCATAGGCCTTGTTCTCGCAGCCTTAGACACCTCTATTCTCGCAGGCGCAGACACCTCTACTATTAACGCACGACTTAATAGCTTAATGGACCGGCTAGACCAACATTAAAAAGGTAGTAGGTTCTCGAGCCTCTATAGACGACTACTACGCACTTTCGCCATAGACTTAGTAGGCTTAGCAGTCGTCGGCTTAGTAGTCGTTGTCACCGACTAGAAAGCGTAGAAGGGTGGACAGCAACGACGGTTAGTCCTTCCTCTAAGGTGCGGAGATCCGATATCCATTTTCGGAAGCGTTGGAAACTCTTCATTTAGTGGCGTTTACTAGTTAGATTTCATTCTACAAGGTTTCATTATGTGGCGTTTTGAATTGGCGCTAGCTTTCTGTGACAGATACAGTACACTCTGCCGCGACCGGGCGAAATGGACCAAAGGGGAAGTCCGGCCTGTCGCGTCGGAATTAAGACCGGGAAGACCGGGTAGTGAATCTCGAATCCGGGTAGAAGACGGACAGCATTGAGCAAAGGGCAAAAAAGCGCCACCATGTGGTTGTAATCACCAAAACTGTTGTGATGTGACTGCTCATCACAACCACACGTCACATGTTCGCAGCAACATGCGGGACATCAACAGCACAACCACATTGTGCCACGTCTCCTCGAAGGAGCACTAGATCTTCCAACAAAAACCCAATTTGACGAGGCAATGAATCCTCCCGCCAAGCAAGAAGATGTAACTGGCCGCAGCAAGCCTCATTCGCCTGTGACGGGAATGTATAGCAAGCTGCAATCGGGATATCCATCCATTCTTCGGCGCTGGAGGCGTTGAGCAAATTGTCCAGGTCAGCATTTAGAACATCACTATCTGAGACATGAGCAGTCGCAATGGTGACCAGGAGACGCCATGATCAGCCCGACTAAGTCCCACAGGTCGGCGCCTTACGTGCGTCATCTTGGTAGAGCTCATCATCAAGCTCTTTGATGATCGCGCTTCGTCCTCTGCCACGGGCCCACGGCTCCGCATTTCGCGCTTGTGAGCACAGCCGTCAACCAAACAGTCGAGCGACCAGCTACCAGAAACGCAATCGAGAGCGCTGGCCTGATGTGGCTGATGCCGAGACAATTTTGCGGACCGACTTGATACTTTGCCAGTGCCAAAGTCTTGCCTTAAGCTCCGCGTCGACCAAATCGGCCAATTCGAGCACTGGTCGACGTCATCCATATCAGTAAAGATGCGCTGGCATCCAGCCACAATTAACATCAAAGTCGCAGAAGGAAATCATACCTCGGTTCCTGACACATTTGGAGCTTCTAACTTGCGTCACAGGACTGTGGGCTGGAAAGCATCGTCGAGAGCGTCAATAATTTCATCAGCACTCGGCTCTACAACCGCTAGCCTCGCTTCCAGTGACTCGGCCATGGAACGGCACTCACCTGTAGCTTCTCTGGTACTGGAAACCACCACGGGCGTTTTGTGTTGTGCTTCGCCGGTGGGAAATTCCAGCTGCGATGATGATGATCGTCGCCGCCATGATGAGTGAGCACTACGCAAATGCTGCAAGAGTTTGGGATCGAGAGACTTCATGCCTGCTCCAGATACTTTGAGCTTCTTGATTGTATCTCGCAGGACTCGAGCGTCTCGTTCATCAGTGGTCCAAGTCTCGTCGTCTTCGTGATCGAAATGAAGGTCCGCCAGGAAGCATTGCAGAGACGCTGCATCCGTCGATGCTGAGCAAGCAGACGGGAGACTGGCGTTCGAAGCGATCAGACTTGGACACTCGTAGATGCTCTTCTCTCTCGGCGGCCACGCAAACCTCGCGAAGTCCGCCAAGATTTGCTGTTCATCCTTTTTGTCGTTCCCAATGCCACCACTGCCATTTTTCACCCACCCTCCTTCCCTGTTTCTCCCTCTCCCAGTCCCAGCCCGCACATCATTCTCAATACTGAAAGAGACATCATCATCGCACTTCTCTCCCAGAAGACATGAAGTTGCGAGGTCCCCAGTACAACGAGTCATATCCCAACTCCTTGCTGCAGGAACCCGTTCTTCAATTCCTCTGACCTGCTCATCACCTTCGGCAGTCACCCCCTGACTCTTCCACGCAGGTACCCGTTCATCAGCAAAGAATTTGAATTCGTAGTCGTAGTCGTTCTCTGACGAAGATGCAGGAACCCGTAGTCCTTCATCATATTCAGCGCCGTTGTTGCCCGTGTACAATAATGCATCCGGCCGGGATAATAATAATGAACAAGACCTGTCGTAGAACTTCTCAGTCGCAATTTTTCGACACGTATCATCAGGGAAAGGGAGAAGCAGAGACATAGAACCTCTCGCCGCCGCTGCACAAGAGGAATCTTCACGTCTAACGCACAGCTTTTCTCCTGCGAACGACCTCTCCCCGACGACCCCATCCTCGAATCCCTGCGACAAAGCTTCATCAATGTCCATGACCACCGTCACGCTGGCTTGGAAATGCTTTTCCGTGATGAGGAGGATTGCAAGGAAGCCACGACCGTCTGTGTTCTTGTCGAAGGATACTCAAGAGCGTCTGCGGACAAGTGTTCCGTGTTGGAAAGAGTGCAGAAATCCATTTCACCGGTTTTCTGAGATTGCGAGGATTTGTTTGCGGGCGCGAGGGCAAGTTTGCTCGACTGATGCTTGCTCGCCGGCGACTTCTTTCACGGTTGATGTGGCAGGAGAGGTTTCTTGTTGCAAGGAGAAGATACAAGGAGATATATTGACGATCGTGGCGATGGAGATGGAGGGCATATTTCATTGATCACAGTGAATGAGATCTTTTTGTTTGCCTACCTGCGATGCGACATGGTCCTCTCGATACATGGCAAGCAAGATCTTGCGCTCCACCATGCATTCATTGCAACGACATTGTATCTAGTTGCTGGTCCGGTCGCTGTGAAGTCCTTTGGTTTCACCGCCAGGCCCACACAGTCCACCAGCAGCGAACCTCAAGTGGCTCGTCGTCATTCGACGACCAGTCATCGTAGCCCATCTCCTCACCTTCTTCGACGATGTGCAGTCCTATCGCATTCATACGTGCTCCAAAGTCATTGCGTTCATTAGCATAGGCATCACGTAATGGCAGCTCGATGACGACTCTGGCATGTCGCTCGCTGCTCAGATGATATCGAATAGCGTTCACGAGCAGGCGGGGATGGTCAGAGCTGTACAAAGGATCCGCTGCAAGTATTAGGGGAAAGGTTCGTGCTTCATAATCGCCGTCGGGATCGTTCACATGGAGGCTTTGAGGCTGATTCCAGTCCAAGACAGCGCAGGTGGCCTGTCCTCCGTGCGTGCTTAACGAGCCAGCGTTGACTTCTGCATTGTGTTCCAGATTTGGAACTATATCAGGAAGGTCCGTGAGGAATAAGTGACGAGAAAGTATTGCAGCAGCAGCAAGCCCTACTAGTCCGGTGCCAGACCCAAGCTCTAGGGCCGTTGCATCTATCGGTAGGGGTGGAAGTGAGGTGCGCAAAAGCGTCATTCGTTTTGCAAGCAGATATGATGACGCCCACGTCTTTAGACCCAGAGAGTCACCCGTCAGTGCGGGTTCGTGAAGAGTCAGGTCCAGGTACGCATCGGGACAGAGCAGATGTGGGTTTGTTTCATTTGGCGAATGCCTCCCGGTGCTCTGGTCCTGGAGTGGTTGGAGCGGGATCACAAAGGTCCTCTCCATCGCACCCATGGCGCTTCTGCCACTGCGCTCACTAAGTCTTTGCGATGCAGCTTCCCATATGCGCTCCTTTGCACTATCATCCTCAATCCAGGCGAGAGGTGAGGAGACGATTTTTGTCAAGTAGCCAGGTAGTCCTTCGCTCTTTACTTTCTTCTTCTTCTTCTTGGGATAGGGCGTGGAGGTACCCGACCCATGAGGAGTACGGATCGTTGGCGTCGCTTCCCAGGACACGGGTTCGGAGCTGAGGTCGGCGAGGGTTGTGAGGAGGGTTGTGGCCGAAGGCTTTGTGTAGAGCTGGGGCAGGTCGAGCACTGCGTCGTCGATCAGCTATCGAACGATGCGCCTGGAGCGAATTATCGGCGCTGCAAGTGATGGCGAGGCGGCGTACATACCATCGAGTGCCTCTTCTTCGCGTTCGCCAAGGCCGAGTAGTCGTTTTGCCGCATGAAGTGCATCTGCATTATGATCCATTATGGGCGGCTCTGCTGAGGCTGTTTCGTGGTGCGGTGCCAAATGCAGCGCCGGAGATTTCTCTGATGCAGGGGTGCACGGGCCAAGAACAAGCTCGTTCCGACGATCTAGTCAAAGGGATTTGAGATCATTCCAGCGTGGCCTTGAAGCCCTCGTAGGCGGAATTCAGGTCAAACTGCAGGTCTCTGGCTTGCTCTGGGGTCAATTCTTCGGCGGCACGCATTTGGTTCAGAGTAATGAGCCATTGCACGATCTTGCCCTTGTTCTCAAAATCGCGGTCGGTGACTTTGTTGACGGCCTGGATAGTATCGACCAGGATGGGATGCAGGGTGTCTTTGGACAGGATGTTCATGCGCACGGCATCGAAAAGGGTGATGAAGTTCTCGGAGGCAGACACGATAGCGGCAGCGTTGGCGGGGCTGGGTGCGGTGCTCTGTGCATGGGCATGGGCGTGAGCGTGAGGATGAGGATGAGCGTGGGAATTGGAAGCGCGTTGAGAGGCATTGCGCGTGGGCACCGTCTCGACCGTGGCGGGCAGTCCAATGCGCAGCCTCTCGGTGGCCTTGGGCACTTCGACATTCCACTCGGCTTTGAAGCGCTCCAAATCACCAAAAGCTGCCTGCACACTGTCTGCAGCAAGCGTGCTCTTGTACTGGCGCAGCAGGCGGTCACATGTCTCCGTGTACTCGCTCTCCTTGATGCTGTCTCTCAAGTACGCCTTCTCGAGTGCATCGAGCGTGATGACGATGCTGTATATCTCGGCGAGGGATTCGTAGACTTCTCGTTCGGCGGGCGTGTCGGCCAGCTGCACTTCCTGCCACCGTCTTTAGCAGCCTTCACCCATGGCCATACTACTACAGCTCCACGCACCGCATCGAGGTTGACTGTGGCCGTCAGACTGCTAGACGGCGTATAGCTGTGAGGCGTCGGCGCATAGGCCAGTTGCTGCCGAGCATACATCGTCTGGTGCTGTTGTAGTCCGTGGTCCGTAGTCCGTAGACAAATGCTGTGTCTCTGCTGCTCTTGCTTGGCGGAAATGTCGGCCGGCTTGAGCGCAAATGCCGGCTCTCCAAAATTTCTACACCTCCAACTGCAGCTCCTTCGCATCTTCTGCATGTGTACACTACCTGTCTCTACACTCATTACCGCGCGCAAACATGCCCCAGAGTAAGGCGACCAAGAAGTTCGAGAAGAACAGGCTGAAAGGCCTTCTGGAACACCGCAATTCCATCAAGAAGACCAAGCAGAAGCAGCAGCTCAAGGCGAGGAAGAAGGCTAGAACCGCCGAGGAAAATGGCAAAGATCCCGAAGAGCATGCTAAGCCCAAGACCAGCAGCAAGAAGGTGGCAGATGACGCATTCAAGCATATGAGCGTGGACGACTTCTTTCAGGGCGGCTTCGAAGTACCAGAGCTGCCCAAGAAGAAGGGAAGCAAGAGAAAGCGCGATGAGGATGACGATAGTCATGCGTCGGACTCGGACGACTCTTTGCCGCACGAAGCTGTACCTGGTGCCAGCGATGATGAATCGCATTCAGAAAGCGACGAGGGAGACTTCAAGGAACAGCTGGACGCGCTCGCAAAGAAGGACCCAGAGTTCCACAGAATGCTGCAGAAGGACGAGCCGGAAGTCTTTGATGACCTGCATGACTTGCAGCTGAGCGAGGAAGAGGACGAGGAACCGAAGCGCAAAAAGAGAAAGGGCGAGGATTCTGACGAAGAGATGGGCAACGAGCTAGATTTGGCCACAGTAAAGAAGTGGAGGAAAGCGCTGGTCGAGCAGCACTCGCTACGAGCTGCAAAGGAGACTACAGTCGCCTTCCGCTCCGCAGTACAAACCGCCGATGCCGAAGAGAAGGACTTCAAGTACTCTGTATCTGATCCAGAGGTCTATCATGAGCTCCTCACCACTGCGCTGAAGGAGATCCCGAGCGTATTCCAGCACCATCTACCAACATCGGAGAAGAAGAACGGCCGAGTACAGGTGGCGACGGACTCCAAAAAGTTCAAGACTTTGACGCCTATCCTGCGCTCGCACGTCGCAGGAATCACACATCTGTTGAACAACTTGTCGGATGCCGCTACCTTGCGATTAACGCTCTCTTCCCTGTTACCCCTATTGCCCTACTTGTTGTCGTTCAAGAAGCTTGTTCGAGATGTGGCAAAGCCCGTCACCGAAGTCTGGTCGACCTCTTCGAACACCGAAAGCACCAGAATAGCCGCGTTTCTGGTCATGCGGAGATTGGTTGTCATCAGCGATCCTGGCATTCGAGAAGGTGTGCTCAAGGCAACTTATCAGGCGCTTGTGAAAGGTGCACGCAACACTTCGGTCCATACTATGCCTGGTGTGAACCTGATGAAGAACTCTGCTGCCGAGCTTTGGGGTCTTGCTGGCACAGAAGGAGGCGTGGCATACACGACAGCTTTCACCTTCATACGAAGCTTGGCCATGCATTTACGGAGCAGCATCACCAACAACGCCAAGGAGAGCTACAAGACCGTCTACAATTGGCAATTCGTGCATAGTCTCGACTTTTGGGGCAGAGTGCTTGCATCGCACTGCACAGACTCTTCCTCGCCACTACAGCCACTCATCTACCCTCTTGTGCAAGTCACGCTGGGTGCTCTGCGATTGATACCAACGGCAACATACTTCCCTCTGAGATTCCAGCTGATTCGTTCTCTTCTTCGAGTCAGCTTGGCCACCGGCACGTATATTCCGCTCGCGGCCCCCTTGTACGAAGTTCTGGCAAGTGCTGAAATGCGTAAACCTCCTAAGCCTAGCACGCTGAAGCCGCTCGATTTCAATACCACTATCCGAACGCCCAAGTCATACATGCGCACACGAACATATCAAGATGGTGTGGCTGAGCAAGTCCAGGAGCTGCTTTCGGAGTTTTTCGTCATGTGGGCTAAGAACATTGCCTTCCCAGAGCTCGCACTTCCGGTCACCGTCATGCTTCGACGTTGGCTGAAGGAAGCCAACTCGCGCGGTAGGGTCAAGGCAGGCAACAAAAATCAAAAAATCAATGGCATGATGCAACTACTGGTGCAAAAGCTTGAAGCGAACTCAAGATGGGTCGAGGAGCGTAGAGCGAAGGTCGAATTTGCTCCGAATGACCGAAAGGGAGTGGAGTCCTTCCTCAACGATGTCGCATGGGAGAAAACGCCCTTGGGTGCATATGTCGTTGGTCAGCGCAAATCGAGAGATGAAAAAGCTCAGATTGTAGAGGAAGGCAGAAAAGAGGAGGAGCGGAGGAGGCAGCAAGAGAAGGATGCCAAAGCTGCTGCCGAGGAAGAGATTCAAAGCGACGAAGATGAAGAAGTGTCAGAGGATGACGAGGATGACGAGATGGTCGATGGTGAGCTCGAGGACGATGATGAAGATGAAGAGAGCGAGTAAATGTGGCATTTGCAAGCCACTCGTCATGACTGCGGCCAATAACAGATCCGCCTGCATTCACAGCTCTTGTCACTCCCAGATGAGCACAGACTTTCCCACACGGCAGGAAGTGCGCGCCGTTTCATGTGAGGTAGGTGGACTGCGGATCTTTTCAGAGTGCATTCCAGTCCGACAATTTGGAAGCCATATTCCACTCTGCTTCCTTTCACGCTCCAAGACGTTTCATCGGCCTCACTTTCGTGGTCGTATCACATGCCAAAACCTCAGCACCGCTTTCACCTCAAATTGACTTATCACAGGATTCATTTGAACCTGCATAGCTTTCAACATTACATGCGGATCTGTCTCGAAAAGGTTAGTCTACTTCACCTACCTCTTAACATTTCTACTTCCTGACCTCTTGACATCTTCTTCTTCCGCAACACAACCGTTCCATCCACCTATCATACCTTCAACATTCGACGCCAACCACGCTTCACTTCAGTCACCACATCAACGCTTATACTAAACTCGTCCTGGAGCAATCACCAGTAACGGCCACAACCATGTCTGACAACAGCGAAAAGACCTTGGAAGACAAGGAAGCTCTTCAGAGGCAGTTGGGCGTCATCCGCCGTCGCATTCGCGACAATGCCACGGCCGCCATCAGCTTCAAGTTCGATGAAGCGAAGAACCCGTATAAGCCGCACAAAGCGCACAGCCCGGATGACAAGACCTGGAAGTCTCTCGTGGAAGAGCACGACTTCGTCAACATCAAGATCGAAGCGATCAAGAGAACGAGCGATGTGAAGAAGAGAAACGATATCGTTCGGTCGTTGAGAGCGAAATTTCCCAAGATCGCCAAAGACTTTCCAGAGCCAAAAGACCCAGTCGAGAAGCCAGCTCGAGCACCCGCTGAGAAGTCACCGCTCCCGCGATCGACCTTCACTGAGCCACCGCCATCATATGATAGCGCTTGTGCTCTTCCATCCACGGCGAGAGCCAATCAGCCTCACGGCCTGCCCTCAAGCTCGGCCTTCAAGCACACATCTTCATCCCCGCACCTTCCACTCAGTATGGCCCCACCACTCCCCAAGAATAGCCTCAAGCGTCCAGCCTCAGCCATCTCCAGCAAAGGCATCAAACAAGAAAACCCAATCGACTTAGACACCGAACAAGACCTCGACGACAACTCCCCAGAACCAGAAGACCCAGCCGAAGACGACGACGACTACAACCCTGCAATCGACCAGCCCAAAACTCGCAAAGAACGCGCCGATCTCCGCTCCACCAAACGCGTCCGCACCGAAGACTTCGGCAACCGGCTCAAGCGCGCTGCCACCAAGCCAGCCTTGGAGTACGAGCGGCTTCAGCTCAAATTCAAGTACGAGCTTCAGGATATCGTGATTAAGAAGAGAATCGCGGAGTTGGAGAATGATAAGGCTGCGGTTTTGGCGTTGGATATGAAGGCTTCGGATATTCAGTATGAGAAGAGTAAGGCGGAGATTAGGAAGAAGATGCAGGATTTGGAGACTGGTGGGGCTGGTCTGATTGCTTAGGTGGGAAAATCTGGCGCGGATTGGGGATCTGGAAAAAGGTATGGTGTTTGATGATGGTGTTTGATGGTGATGGTTGATGCTGACTTTTTTTTTTTTTTGTGAGAAAGGTTTTAGATGATGACTCTTGAATGGGTGTTTTTGGGATGGAGTTTTCTAGTCGAGGAGTATAGTGGTATTTGGATGATCCATATTTGAGAAGACGAGAAGTTTAGCTCCGAATCACATTCATCAGGCTGCGAATGCAAATATATGGGGCGAGCGGCGATCAAATGACTGACTTATGACTATCTATACCACCATATCACATCAATCATTAGGCACATTCTTCCCGTCCCTCCCAATCTTCACGTTTCCACAAGCTCTTCCCAACCAACGCTCCCAGCCACCACGCGCTCTGAAACCTTCGGGATCTGTTCGCAAGGACGGCATGATTACATCGTCCCAGCTTGAGAGATGCTCTCCTTTGGACCATGGTACGCACCAGTCTGCAAGTGTCCGCACAAGGCCTGTGTAGAACATGACCGGTATGCCTTCGATTCTTTTCAGCGGGAGACTGTGGTCGTTGAATACCAGTATTAGTGTGAACTCCTTGGGGGGTGCTGAGTTCGGGTCGGTAGATGGCACCAAGCCAGAGAAATATGCTAGCTCGATATCTTGAGGAAGATCACGATCTTCTGCGAATACAACGCCATTCATGGCCGGAGAGACCGCACGCAGAATCGGACTTCTTCTACCAAGTGGCGAAGAAGTAAGGCGTCGGGGCAAGGCTGGTGAAGGAGCATAGTTTGGAGGCGGTCGAGGGATGGTAGGTACTGGCGCGGGATATTGTCCGAAGATGGATGGGACTTTAGGGCCTGGAGATGGGGTGCCAGATGTCGCGAAGAGGCTCGGCGAGGGTGTGAATGCTGGCGTGCTACGTGGTTGCAAGGAATTGACGTCTAGATCTGACACAAATAGCCCTGATGTCGTGCGACTGGGACTTTCTTCGCGTGGCGGTGCGAGGTACGGGTGAGAAGGTGGTCGGTCGTCTGCGACATTGAGACTCGCTGTGGAAGGATGGATGGGCTCTGGCTGAACGAGTTGTGGCGATGAGGGATATGCGATTACAGCTGGTTCTGCTGGTGCTGGTCTCGGTGCTTCTGGAGGTTGGTCGATGGAGACGTGAATGGAGGTCTCGGTGCCATCCTTGGCGACTTTTGGCTTGGTCCTTGAGACGGCAGTGGAACTACTAGGTTTCTTTGTAGGTGAAGGCAACGTCTTGCGTACTCTTTTTGAGCTTCGAGAGACAGGCATCTTACCGCCCCTACATGCTACTACTCGCAGCAAGACTCGCGGTGTTCTCCCTCGATTTCTTGGCGAGCAGCGTTCGTTGCGGAGGTAACACATTCCTCGGCAGAACAAAGAACATTGTCCACTTTGCTTGATCTTAATGCTGTTCGCAGGCATATGTTCGATCTGCTCAATGCGGCCTGACTCGCTCTCTATTCCAACTTCTTGCTTCTGCTTCGGTGGAGAACGTCGTTGTGCCTCGAGTTGTCAGGTTTGCATCCAGTTGGGCCGCTCATTTCTTCGTTGGTCCACCTCCTGCCTTCTCGGCCTTCTTGTCCTTCTTTCCACCTCGCAGGATTTCCAGATGTCCTGCTTTGCCAGCGAGAGACTGCTCTGTCGCCGAGATGAGACCAGCAGAGTGCTTCTTCTTGAACTGCTCCTTCTTCAGTGCCGATGCTTTCTTGGGCTTGATCACTCGTGCGCCGGTTTGCTTGCGATTTGTGCTGTGAAAATGTCAGAACCAGACCTTCTTCTTCTTCCATATATCGTTGCATACTGCTTCGGTACAGGCGCCTTGGCTTTCTTGATCTGTCCTTGCGCCATCCTGATCGTCGCCGGCAGTGACAATTAAATGCTCGGTGCTATTTGCAGACGAAAGTCTTGCGCCGGTTACTTAATGTGAGCGAGCGAGCGCCAAGACAATCCGTCGCGGCCCTTCTCCGACTTCACACGCTTCCTCTCATGCAAGATGGCACATTATTATTGTCTACAGCACGCATCGGACGCGTCCTCACATCAATCTGAGGCCATTCGCAGCCAAAGAGCGTCTTCGAGGATCATGCCCCCAGAATGAAGTCCCCTACCACTGTGAGACCGTGCTCATCTTTTCAAAATACAGATTGGTCATCATTGTCCATGCACCACTTCTAGTAAGCAAAGAGTAGGAACTCTAAACAGAGGACGAGCCACTACAGTAGGATCCGGAGAATCGGTGCCATGAGCGGGACTGCGGCTTCGCATGTGAACGCGCACGCTAAAATTGGTCCAAGCTCCCATTTTCCTCTATAAAAAACAGAGCTTTTCTATTTGATCTTAAGCACAGCATTGCCAGAAATCGTAAGCAGAGCCAGGTCGCCAACAAGATGGCGCTGCCCACGCACGACGAGCTACTGGCACAGCTCGAGCACGACCCTGCCGCAGCTGGCTCAACTTCTGTCTCGGGCGAGTGCCCTATCTGCTACGAGGTAAGTACGTGTGCGATGTCTCTTTGGGGACGAGATAAGCTGAGTAGCGATTGTAGAAGATCGAGTCTTCCTTCACGACCAGCTGCAACCACACTTTCTGTCGCCAGTGTCTGAAGCACTGGCTTCGCACATCTACTACATGCCCGAACTGTCGCGCTGCTCTGTGCCGTCGGAGTAGCAGCCTTTACCTTCAGCTCGCTTTGCAAGGATATCGTCATTATGAGCTCGACGAAGACTTCTTTTCGCCTGGCAACCTCTTCCCCATTCTGGACCTTTCGACGACCATTGATTACGAATTCATTGCCGCGGCAGCAGAACATGGTGAGCAGGACCTCCGACTTCGTGCCGCTGCAGATGCACCCCAAATCGAGCAAGAGCGCGGAGCACGCAGGCTTGAGGCAGCTTTCTACAACGAGGAAATCCAGAACGACATTGCTCAAACACGAGCTCGCTGGGCTGAAGAAGGTCGTCTAGGCCTTGTCGATATAGCACGGGGGGAGGAGCCACGGCTCTTCCAAGCACGCCCTCCAGTAAGTCTACTCAGAAACAAGTTGCAAATCACAGAGCTAATTTTTTTTGGATATAGATTGCCAGAGAGCAGCGCAGAGATCCTCAATCCATGGTCCCTCGCCACCAGGGTGGTGGCCGCGGCGGAGGTCGCCGGGGAAGATGAGGATATATTAATAGAGTTCGTGGGGAATTTGGCAAGGCTTCGATCAGATTGGCACTTGCAGATAGCTTCATGCTCAGTCCTTTGGAAAGCGATACAATAGCGCGCCGTCACATGATAGGCAGCATTGAGATGGTTCGGATCTGAGCCCTGCTTTGCAGGCTGCGATTTCTTGGTGGTAGGCACGATCATTCGGCATCAGCGCTCTGCGGGGCTCAGAAGAGTTGTACAGTATCTCATGAATAAAAAAGATATCGCGTGTATTCCTCGAATCTTCATGAGGCCTTCTCTGCAACTCTTTGCAGTGTTGATCTTTGCTTCTCATCTCGGCTAAAGGCGTTGGTGCCAAGCAACTTCCCCAACTTCCCTCTCTCTTTTCCATACCGACATCTCATCCTCTGATTCCTTTCTGCAACCATCACTCTATCATCAAAGGGCATTTAGCCGCATCCTGTACGACACGACCTGCGGCAAGTACATTAGCGAAGCTCTTTGTGCACTTGTCGATCTTCTTCTATGTATTATATACCCGTGGCTTGAGTTTGGCGGGCGCTTCAGCCTCGCCTTTAGCCGGAAATTGTCAATAAGTCTTCCCTCCTTTGAACCATATACAGTAGTAATATAGCATGGACGTATGTCCTTGTCGATGTAAAGTTGGGTGTCATCTGGGCAACCCAGGCTCGATTCAAGATGATCGGCCTTTTTTCCTTTGCCATCACAGCTCTTGCTACCGGTGCAGCAGCCATAGGCCAGAAGTCTAGCATCAACTTCGAGGGCAATGGCTACACACTTGCAGCGAATGGATCTTCTGTCCAGATTGTGGCTGATAGAGCGGACTGGCCAGCTGTCTTGCGAGTCGTGGACGATCTTGCGATTGACTTTGGTCGTGTCACTGGAACGAGCGGTACAAGCAGCCTTTTCAATGGAACGGCATTGACGCCAAATCTTAACGCAAGTCTGATATACAACATCACTGGACGGCAGTTTGGTGTGTCAAGTAGCAGTGGAGTCGCAGGCGGCACAATCATCGCTGGAACAATTGGTCGCTCTTCAATTATCGAGCAGCTTGCAAAGGAAGGCAAGATTGATATCTCTGCCATCAATGGCACCTGGGAGGCCTACAAGTCGACGATTGTGCTTGATCCAATGCCTGGACTCGCTCAAGCATTGGTAGTTGCAGGATCCGATCGGAGAGGTACCATCTATGGTCTTTATAGCATTTCCGAACAAATTGGTGTTTCGCCTTGGTACTGGTTCGCAGATTCGCTGCCTCAGAAGCACGATGCCATATATGCGAGTAACGTCTCAGTCGTCCAGGCCTCACCGTCTGTGAAGTATCGTGGCTTCTTCTTGAATGACGAAGCTCCGGCACTCACTGGCTACATCGATGCCAAATATCCCCGAGGAGAATATGGTCCTGGCTTCGGCGCCGACTTCTACCACTCTGTCTTTGAACTTCTGCTTAGATTGAGAGCAAACTATCTCTGGCCAGCACAATGGGACAGCATGTTCAATGTGGACGATCCACGCAGCCAGGCTTTAGCCGACGAATATGGCATCGTCATGGGAACTAGTCATACAGAGCCGATGATGCGTGCTACTAAGGAATGGGGTGTGTTTGGAGATGGGCCCTGGCAATGGAACACGAATAATAAGTCCATCTATCCCTTCTTTGTCGAAGGTGCTGAACGCACCAAACCATACGAGAGTGTGATCACAATGGGTATGCGAGGCTATGGGGACACTGCGCTGACAGCGGATAACGAGATTGCCTTACTGGAAAGTGTGGTCGCTGCTCAGACGGATATCCTTGAGAAGATATGGGGCAATGATTCTGTTCAAAATCCTGACATCGTGCCGCAGATGTGGTGCTTGTACAATGAAGTGCAGGGATACTATGAGGACGGCATGACAGTGCCTGACTGGATCACCCTGCTTTGGGCGGATGACAATTGGGGCAACAACCGACGACTCCCGTTACAGAACGAAACTAGCAGATCTGGAGGTGCAGGCGTCTACTATCACTTCGATTCTGTTGGCGATCCTCGAAGTTACAAATGGATCAATACTGTACAGCTTCAGAAAACATCCGAGCAAATGCAGCTTGCTTATGAGCGCCAAGCTAGGCGTATCTGGATTGTGAATGTCGGTGACCTCAAGCCACTTGAGCTTCCTATCAGTCACTTCTTCGATCTCGCTTACGATATTGGCTTGTGGGACATGAAAAGTGTGCCAACTTGGCTTGAGATGTGGGCTGCACGGGAGTTTGGTCAAGATGTTGCCAAAAATACTGCAAAACTCATGGCCAATTACTCCATGGCTGCTGGACGTCGGAAATACGAGGTGGTCGATCCAACCACCTACAGCATCTTGAACTACAACGAAGCCGAGACTGTCTTGCAGCAGTGGGAGGACATGCAGACTTCAGCGAAAGCCATTATGGACTCTTTGCCGGTCGACGCTCAGGCTTCGTTCTTCGAGATGATCTATCACCCTGTCACTGCGGGCTACGTGTTCCATGACATTATGATTTCAACTGCGAAGAATAGACTATATGCCAAGCAAGGCCGTAACGTTGCCAACACCATTGCGAAGCATGTTCAGAACCAATTTTTAGAGGACGGCAAGCTCACAGAACAATACAACAACCAACTGGATGGGAAGTGGAACCACATGATGGATCAGCCACACATTGGCTACGAGTACTGGCAGCAGCCGATGCGACAAGCTCTGCCGGCTCTTCAGTACAATATGCCTTCTGAACGCAGCGTGGTTGGCGATATGGCTGTTTCGATACAGGGCAGCAATGCGAGTGTGCCTGGTGATGACATGTGGCACACACTTTCTTCGGACATGCTCACCATGTCACCATTTGACCCATACGGGGCCAGCTCGCAGTGGATTGACATATACAGCGTCGGCACTAATGAAGTTGATTGGACCATCACGGCGAATGCGAGCTTCGTACACATCTCGACGACTTCAGGCCGTCTCACTACGGATGGGGCATCCGACGCTCGAGTGTGGGCCACATTTGATTGGGATGCATGCCCTGAAGGCAGTGGATTCGTGCTGCTGAATATCTCCTCTACCCTGAACAATGCCTCTCAATACCTCTCGCAGACGCAATACGGAACACAATACTCGAGGCCGCAGCTCCTGCTTCCATACAACCATACTAGAGTGCCAGGATCGTTCACCAATGGCTTCGTAGAGTCCTCCGGCCACATCTCAATCGAGCTAGAGCACTATAGCTCAACCACCAACAACAGCGATAGCCACTACGAAATCATACCAGGTCTAAGCCGAACACTCTCCGGCGTAATCCTCTTCCCGTTAACATCCAACTCCCAAACCCCAGACACCGGACCACAGCTCTCCTACAACCTCTACACATTCTCGAACTCCACACCAGGATCTGTCATCAACATCACAATCGTAACAACTTCCTCTCTGAACACTGATCCCGCGCGACCTTTACGATATGCGGTACAATTCGACGATCAAGATGTCAAGATTGTGCAATATGTCATTGATCAACCAAAAGGTGCTAAGCCCGTGGGATGGAAACAGGCTGTGGCAGATAATGCTTGGAAATCGACGACGAATTTCACGTATAGCGGTGCCGGGAAGCATGAGCTGAAGCTTTGGGCTCTGGAGCCTGATGTTGTGTTCAATACTGCTTGGATTGATCTGGGAGGGATGAAGCAGAGCTACTTGGGGCCGCCTGAGAGTTACAGGGTTGCTTGATTAATCATTGATTAATCATTGATTTGCAGACCTAATGTCTAATACAAACACGTGTCGATGCCAGATTTCTCAGAGTATCGTTGATGGTCAGCCGCGGCTCGTGCCAAGAGAAAGAAGGGTCTCGCCGCTTTCAGCAGCTTTCACTTTCACTTTCACTCCTTGCTTGTGTGGCGCGTGCGAGACGAGCCTGCCCAGTGCCACCAGTGCCAGTGCATATTCTCGTTCACTTTCTACCGCACATCTCATCAGACCCGAAACACCTCCGACAATGTCCGGCCCAACTGTGCCAAAGATCAACACCACCGATGTACAGGGCCAGGATGTCGTGAGCAGTATGTCTATTCACCATCAACACTGTGCACATGCCATATCCAGGTATAGAGCTGACTGTCTGGGCCCAGACTCCTCGGACGACCATTTCTCCTCAGCCGATGAAGGCACTCCGAACCCCAACCGCCTCAGTACCGATGGCTCTCCTATTCCTATCACCCGCGTAGAAAGAGTCGATGACAAGGCTGCACATGGCGAAGTGCCCGGAACTCCAGCTTACGAGCAACGCTTGAAAGACGCCGTACCTGACGAACTCGAGATCGTGCCTGAGGGCAGAAGACCTAGAAGTGGCACTCAAAGCCGATCACGAAGCCATTCCAACCTCAGCGTATCAAGCAGACCAAACACTCCTGGTGGCTCTCCTGTGCCGAAGCTGGTCGTTGAGAGGGTTGACAACAAGCCAGCCCATGGCGAGGTAGTTGGTACACCAGCACACGAAATGAGAATGGCGGATGCCATTCCGGACGAAGTGCGGACAGCCCCGCCCGAGGCCAGAGATGGCCAGAATGGTAGGTAAGTTGATATTCATTGGTGATAGCGGATCAAATACTGATTTCACATCTGCAGTGCCTCCCAAATAGATCCGGAAGACAGCCAAGCCTTCTTCAAGTCAATGTGGGAGAGCGAACCAGAAGAGAAACAGGTTACGCAAGCACAGAACATAGAAGAGGACGAGCCCTCAATTGACGAAGATGAAGAAGGCGATGGCTTTGGTGACGACTTTGACGAATTTGCAGACGGCGGCGAGGTTGATGATTTTGGGGACTTTGACGAAGCAGAGCCAGAAACACCGACAGCACCACCTCAAGAACCTGATTATACTACCTCTTCAATAACGAACACATTGGCAGGGCTTGTAAGTAGACTTTCAATGACCCGATTTGGGCAAGATTGTGGTGCCAAGCGTCAATGTAAGCTGATGGTTCCTCGTACAGCCGCCTCTGGACCTCAAGCTCGATCTCTCCAGTTCCGATCTCCAGGACAACATAACACCTTATTTGGACCTCATATTTCCGGGCTCGAACGCACCGCCTCCTGCCTCATCTCTACCGCCACTTGACATGTCCAACAGCTCGCCATTCCTCTCAGATCGCTCACTCTCCCTGTGGCAACAGCTGGTGTCACCACCGCCCATGCAGCCGCCGAACTGGACAAGGAGCAGAATTAGACGCCTTTTCCTTGTATCGTTAGGGGTGCCAGTAGATCTTGATGAGATTCTGCCACCTTCAAAACAAAAACGCTTGGTTCTGCCCAACATTAATCTTACCTCACCAAGAGCTTCGACTGCACAACTTCAGCGACTAAAGGAGGGCGGTAATGATAGCTCCACATCAGTAGACTCGAAGACTGGCGAGCGGAAGAAGGGCGGTCTCAAACGATCTGGAACTGTGAAAGGCCCTCATCCGCCTCCCTATTTCGACTCAAATAGAGCCATGCTCATCTGCAGAACGACAGAAGAGGCACTGAAAAATTTTGACGACCAGGACTTGAAGGACCATGTTTTTACACTCGAGATTCTCATCAAAGAAGCTAACAAGGTGCACGAGTATTGGTTGCAACGGAACGACGATGCACTGAAAGAAAAGGAAGCGCTGGAGGGCGTGATCGAGAATTTGGTGGGCTTCGTGAAAGGTAGGAGAGGGAAATGAAAGACTGCGCATTGTGAATCGTGTCTTTGATTTGCCCACAGAGAGCGCACTCAGATATGTGCCGCTGCATTATGCGAGAGCTAGATACCCATATCGCTTTAATGAACAGAGACGCATTTGCCTCAGTCGACCTGCGCGGTCGTCTTCACTTTTAGCTTCCACGACGCGATGCTTCTGACTTCGTTGGCACTCCAGCTTCGACCCAAATTGCAATCAGGCGCATTGTGCAACACAGGATATCGAGTTGATCGGAGACTTTTTCACCCCGTTGTCTGAAACGCATGAGTTGCCGGTACCGCTGTCAGCGACGCGTCGTTCTTAATCCAGATCCTCCTGAGCATCCTCGGTCCTGCGAGGGCACAAAGATATGCTGTGCGTGGATGCAGTCTCTGACCATGACTCTCCCTCGGGGCGCCCCACGGATTCGCGAGCGTCATGCAGAATGACCTTTGAATCGCTCGAGCACTCTTCAACTCGAAAGTCGCCATTGTTCATCATCGGAACTCGTCGCTCTGGGTGTTCCCACATTCTGAACTGGACGTGCATGCCTTCACGAACCTCAACGCTCAAGCCCGGCTGGCTCAGAGCCTCGATGATCAGTTTCCGTTCGCCAGCGTTCATGCACTTCAGCACTTCCAGACACTTCATCTTCTCGCCGAATTGGAGCTGCTTCAGGTTTGCCGCGAGCATACCAACAGCTAGCTCTGCAGCAACCCATTGGACAGAAGCATTTCGTGAGACCAAGCTGCAGGAAGCGAAGAGAAACGCAACATTCAACGGCGCAGAGGAGGGCCTCCTCGCCATTCCTCTGATTGCCCCATTCATCGTCATGGGCAATCAAAACTCCATCGGTAGCATTGAGAGCGAGCCATGGAGTGCCGCTTGGCCACGAGCAGAGTATGCTCCCATTGTCCAAATACTAGATTTCCCGGAATAGGTTGTTAGAATGTTCTAGATTGCTATTGCATTTATAAGCAAGGTGTTCTAGACTGCTATGAAGGAAGGATCTCGAAGGATAAGGATCATTCACTTAAGGCTTGTTATTCTGGGCGCTAGGGTATATAAGGAGCTAGGTATGGCCTCCATAACAGGAGAGGTCCGTGCAGTCTCCCCTAGAGCAAGGTGCGTTCATATCAGCTCCATTGGGGCGAATGAGTGGTGCTGTTAAGGCGAAGTCTGGGAAATGCTGAGACGTATCACAATCCGGGGCATGGGGGATGAAGTTGAGTGGGAGAAGAGGCTTTGCACCTGGAAAGTCAGCCAAAAGGCAGCTCGAACATAGAGCCTTCTCGAAGCCGTCGCGGGTCAAACTAATAGTCGATGTGAAGGGCGAAGAATCAGAGCTGTGCATTTCTTTTAGTATCAAATTTTTCGGTGAATCCTATGATCCTCACATCGCTTAAGCAGCGCACATGACAGTGCCAAATCCGCGCAGGTAGCCTCGATAGTGATTACAGTGAAATAGGCAGACGAAGACGAACATGTAGAATAGTCTTCTATCTGCTGTCTTGGTAATGTGGCTGCAATAGCTCTAGTTGGATAGGCTGTAAGCTAAATGAGGTCTCGGGATATCTGTGGCGAAGTGAGCGAGATAGTCTTGGCACAGAAACAGATGAGACTAGCAGGACAGATGCGTATCTTGAGGCGGCTCCAGAATTCGCGAAGTTCCCTAGAACGTCCGCAGAAGCAATCATTTGCGAACGCTGGACAAGTGTCCGTCCGGCTAGCAGGCAGACACTTGACTTCCAAAGGAACGATTGTCGTCTCAACGAGCTTCCTCCCCCTCAGCAGCACACGCAGCCTCGCTCTGCTCATGGTCAGCAGGTTTCTTCGCACTTTTCGAGTTCCATTTCCGGAAGGCGTCAAGAAAGCTTGGAGGGGCAGTCGGTTGTGATCTTGGAGGGTGAGAACCGGAACGCCAAGCTCAGCATTGTCCACGGAACCCGGGATGCGCGTCGTGATTCAGAGGCAATATGCTCGATGCAGTGAGGTGGTCGTACGGCAATGGAGAGCGATGGGGTGTTGGGATGGCTTGTGAAGGAAGTGAGTGAGGCGGGTCAGTGCGGCCAGATTAGGTAATCACGGGATGGCCCAAGGGTTCGACTCTCTTCTAACCCTCTTTCACCTCCACTCCTACCCTCTATATAAGCGCGCCTCAAACACGAAACGCAGCGGCGGCGGCGGCGGCGACAGCAGAGCTTTGGGGGTGGCACAACGATAGCATTGAATAATAGAAGATATCTCCTCCATCGACGCCACGTTTTCAGCGCGCGCGCGACGCCTACTGAACTTCGCTGAGCCGCTCCGCTCCACGTCGCCCAGGCACGGCACGGCACGAGAAGTGAAGGCAGCGGCGGTATTGCGGTATTGGCGAGCTCACAACGGCGACAGCACTTCGAACAAGAAGACTGCCGCATACCTTATCCCTGACTTCCATCTCACACTCTTGAACCGAGCTGCTCTGCACCATGACGAACAACCTGGTGGTAGGTCGAGCCCAAGCCAGTGCCAGTGCCAGTGCCAGTGCCGTCGCGCGGTGTCTCTGCTAACAGCGCAACAGGGCGACGTCTACGCCAAAATCATCGAGGAAGTCGTCGCGGCGTCGAGTACTGATTTCGAGGAGAACGGTGTGCTGGGCAGCACGCTCCAAGAATTGCAGCAGGTGCGTGAATGCATTGCATTGCATTTCCCATTCCCATCTGAGCAGTGCGGCCGTCGCGTACCGAAGATATCGAGAAGAATACTGCAGCGTGGGTGGTGGTGGGCAAAATATCGACTTCTGCTGGCCGCTGCCTGCAGGCGCAGCTGAAAAGCGTTGCGCGCCTTAGAAGCGGGCAGAGCGGGGCTTTAGGACAGCACCCTCTCTCCTTTGCCCTGTTTGTTTTATACCGCGCAATTCCGCTAAGCCCCACCCCTGCAACTGCGCTTGTCTGCTTTCAGCTTTCAGCCCGTCACGTGAAATGCCTTCGTTTCGACATGCCATACATACTGACAGTGCACAGGAATGGCAGGCCAAGTTGTCGGCGCGCGGTGTCGCTGCTATGCCATGGGATCCTAAGCCCCAACCAGCAGCTCAACAAGCTCCGGCCTCAGCTTCGATTCCTTCAGGCAATGCCAATGCCCTCCCTGTTTCCTCTTACCCATCCAATCCATATGCTGCCTCTGCAACTGCAAACGATGCGAACGGCACGCGAATCAAGCCGGAGCCTGGCACTGAGCATCAATATCACGGCCTGCCAAATGGCAATGGCTACCAGCAGAATGGTGTTGCTGCACCCATGAACACTCAAGGTGGCTCGGCTCGTGCACAGCAACTACTCCAGCAGCAGTTCGGCTCTGCTGCAAATCCATCAGTCAATGCAATGCAGCGTGGCGGCCTTGCGCTTCCAGGGCAGCAGGCAAAGGCGCAAGGTCTGCACCTACCTGCTGGTAGTCCTGCACAGCAGCAGTTTCAGCAGCAGCAAGCTCATGCTATGCAACAGCAACAGCAACAGCAACAGCAGCGACTCCAGCAACAACAAGCTCAACCGCGCATCAAAGTTGAGCATGATAGTCCTCAGCTTCAGCAAGGATCCTTCAACCAGCAAGGTCCACGCACCAATTACAGCCAGACCGATGGTGCCGACGAAGATATGGATCAGTGGCGTGCTATGTTGGCAGAGCGCCGTGCTCTTCACGCTCAGCAAGGCCAACAGGCCGACAGAATGATGCGTGATCATGTCATGCAACTGTCCGAGGACCTGTCAAATGGCCTGATGGTCCCGCTCGATCAACATCCATCGAAGAAGCATAAGAAGCGACGAGCTGCACCTTGCAGCACTGCCGTGACGTCCTCCGCTCCTCCTCCAGCTATCCCGCAGCTTGATGGCGATGCGGACGAGGATGACGAGAAGGCGGACATCAAAGACGAAGACGACGAGAATGCCATTAACAGTGACCTTGACGACTCGGATGACGATGGTGCTGGCGTAATGGGCGACGACGAAGACGAGCTTGGAGACACTATTTTATGTACCTACGACAAGGTCCAGCGTGTCAAGAACAAGTGGAAGTGCACTCTCAAGGATGGTGTCATGAGCGTCAATGGCAAGGAGTGGGTATTCCACAAGGGAATGGGAGAATTCGAATGGTAAACGGGAAACACTTTCCCCCCGACCACGCCCGAAACCGTTTACACATCTCCATCATCAGCATCTACGACTCAAGCAAGCGCACGAGTACTTGCTTTGCGACATTATGTTACGAAAACTGCTTCAGAAGATACCAGAAGGCCGCATGAATGGTTTGGATATAGACCTTTACCAGAATGACTTACTTAGTACGACATCAGTCTTGGACTGGGCATCCCCGCAGCTAGACGAGATGCGAAGCGAACAGGAGTTCGAGATAAGAAAGGGCTTCTCTTGGCCTGCTTCAGTACTCTCTATATGTACAACTATGATATAACCCGACATCAAAAGAGACATTCGTTCTCTGCACTATCGTCTCATGCCTCCTACTGCTATATATCATTTCCGCATCAATGTCATCTCATCTACAAATGCCTTGAAAGGGTATATGGTGCCAATCACTTCGCCTTTTGCGCCTTTCGTGCCTTTTCTCCTCTTCTTCCTCGCTCTCATGGTCATGGTTCTTTCCTATATCTGAAACGATCCTCCTCTCCGATCAGCCTCATCCACGCCAAAGCCGAACACAAGTCTAAATAAATCTCGCATCCACGCCCACTGCTCAGTGCTTCCAAGCCATCTTACAGCTTTGGCGGTTTCGGCAGCGCTTAGCCTTCGACTTGCAACCGTGTGTACCGTCAGCATCGATTTGTCGTTTGTGACCAATTTCTTGTAGAAGCCGAGGACTTTCATTTGCCAAGGTAGTGTACCGAAGGCGTTGTCTGGTAATGCTTTGACGTATGTCGGGAGTGGTTGCCCTGATGCGCGTGAGTAGCCTGTATTCATGCCGGCTTTGAGGAGTAGGTATCGAAGTCGTGCTAATTGGCCTTCTTCGTCTCCTGCTGTGGCGGTCGAGGAAGACCTTTGCGAGCCAGTTGCTGATTCCGAATAGTCGCTTAGAACGGACGCGTTGCTAGACCAGCGCTCATGGTGCGGTGCACCTCTTGCTGATCCTGAGGAGGATGCTGGACCAAGGACCAGGATGTTTGGAACCGTGACTGAATCTGGGGATGAGTTCGCTGTGGAAGTGTCGTCGAATACCGTGACTGGAGTCTCTGGAGGGAATGCGCTTGCTTCGTGATACTTTCGATTGCTGACTGTGCTTGCTGTCGATCGTCCGTTTGAGCCGCGGGTGGAATTTGAGTGCAGTGATGCCTGAGAGCCGAATGTTGTTTGGCTAGGTCGTGGTGTATTCCTGTCAGGCCTAATCTGTGTCCAGCCTTCGCGGAAGAGATCGCACAGCTCCCAGCATGCTTGAACAGCAGACCCAAGGAGTTCTTCGTCCGCCTGCTTGCCTTCGCGGCTGTTCTGTCGTAAATTGAAGAGCATCTCGGCGAGGGACCAGCAAGCTCGAAGCAGCGAGTCCGTCTCCTGCGGTAAAGATGTACGCATCTTCATAAGTCGATGGCAAAGCGTGATGTAGAAGTCAAGGGTGCGCTCCACGAATGCATCGGGCAGATTGCGATCATGTATGTTGTAGAGATGGTTGTTAAGCTCAAAGCTCACTCTGAGTACCGAATCTGATGCTTCGTCCACTCTCTGCCTGGCATCAAAGAGCGATTGGCAGAAGTCTCGGCATAGCTCCAAAGTCGGGATGACCTGCGAGGTGTGGTCTTCGTCCTTGTGGTCGTACAGCTCCTGACATAGCCGCCAACAGCTTCGCCATGCTTGTTCTTGAACTTCCGTTCTCCCTTGAAACTTGAACGTCCGTTGCCTGTGGCTGGAGGAGAGATTCGCAAGAGTGTTGCATAAGGTCCAGCACTCGGCCAATGCCGTGCGAAGAGCAGCGACCTCTTCATTGACATTGTCCAGAGTTTGCATGGCCTGCGCCATGGATCCGTCGCCAACAAGTCCCGCTGTATTGGGTGCGTCATCTTCCTTGTTCTTCACTTCTGGCTCGGCAACAGGCTCCTCGTCGATGTCCTTGTCTAGCGCTTCGGGTATGTCTGCACGCACCGTCAGATGTCTTGCGAAGTATGCATCGAAGCCTGGAAGCAGACCTTCTAGGCTCAACGTGCGTCGACTTTTGCGCTTATATTCTTCGTCCAGCTCTTGCCTCGTCTTAGCCTGCGGAGTCTCGCGTTCCATATAGCGTGGCACATTTGTGTTCACCGGGGATATGGTGGCAGATGGCCTCTGTGCGCAAAGCCTCAGTACTTCGTTAAGCAGAACGATTCAGTCTTCTTCGAGCGCTTACCCGGTCTGCAGGCGGAATGACTACCGCTTCTGGGGTGCTTGGGGATGCGACTCTGGCCGTGTTCTCTGATTGCTCGGAAGGCGAGTAATGGGTTCCGCCAGGTTCGAAGTCTTTGAAGCCTGACGGAACGTGAATCACTGACTGTGGATCATTGTCTGCTGAGTCCGAACGTAGCCGGGAAGGCAGCGCTGTAACGATCTTAGGTGGGTTGTCCTGCTGCGGTCAGTACCCGATCATGTGTCGCACAACGTATGCCGTACACTCTTTGCGCTCGCAGGACTTGCAATCTCAATGTCTGGCGATTGCACTTCAAGAGAGCCTCTATTGCGGTCTAACCCTGCCGATTCTACTTCTGCGTCCTCTTGAGCATCCTCTTCTATCTCTGTACCTTCGGTTCCATTGGAGTCTACCGGCGATGGTTCGATTTGTGCCGGATATGGAGAAGGTGGTGGTGCGAGGGAGTCGCTTGGTCCAGATGATCTTCGAGATCAAGTTAGCATGTCAACCATTCTGCACATATCAAGACTTTCCCTTACCTGTTACTCTGAGTATTTCCTGATGCAGGGAAGCTGTTGAACCGTGCAGGCGAGTTCGGAGAGTCTGAGTAGGGACTAAAGGCAGAAGACAGCGCGGCGCCTGTAGGTGAAGGCATCAGTGGACTTTTGAGTGCCATATCAGCACTCGGCCAGTCGTGTGAACAATGTGGTTTCGCTTGCGAGAAGGCTGAGCTGTGTCAAGCTTGAATGGGATCCAGCACGTCCATGCGCCTGCATGCCATATTCAACAATGCATTGCCGCAATGCTGCCTGCCTGTTTCGCCTCCCAGCCGGATTCGCCGCGTAGAAGGCAGTTGGCAGAGGCGCAAGGAGAATTGGCGGCGCAGCTGGCTGTATGGTGTCGGCGTGGCACAGTCGGTGTTATCAGTGCTCGTGCAGCTATGGGTGAGGATGCTCGAAGCTATGGCCCATCTGCCCTTCCACGCAGATAGAATACCAGCTGGGCATGCAGACGCATCAAACCGACGCGATACCCGTCCGTAATGGAGTGAAGGCGTTTTTGTGTGTGTACATGTATCCGACGAAGTGGAAGCCTGTTGAAGGTGACCAGTCCGCGCGCAAGTTAAGCGCCGAGCTTCACAGCCTGACCATTCACGGCAGAACGGGCTTGACCTCGCAGGGCAAGGTTTACTTGGCGGCCAGCACCTCGACCTCACTTGCATCGCCATCACAAATCCTCTCTAGCAGCTCATGCATGTCCGCATTCCTCCAGCCTACCATCCGAAGCGAACTCTACCCTCCATCGACCCTCTGAGATACCAACAATTCGCCGTATAAGGCAGGATGTTTGCTGACCGCACCAAACTCTCACGCTGACCAATGGACATGGGCAAATGTGCAATATCGTTCGCGCTGATCAATCAGACTCTGCGTACACGTGGAGAGTGACAGGCGGGCTGTATGTGCCGATGTTCCTTCTCGGGTCTATGCCGCTGAAATGCCACTGTGCCGAGTGGTAAGAAGTCAGTCGTTCTGCTTGTCGCCTGCACGAGGAACGCTGGATGCGCATCGCTTCTAGCTCTCAAACCCCGATATGTCCGCGAATCGAGCCACTACCGCATAGCTCGTTGCACAAAGATTACATTGCCCGGTGCCGTGAGTCAGGCATGTGATCTCCCGGAAAATCGCCTATGCACGTGCGGTGGCCCAACATGCTGGACCAACAGTTGCGCTAACAGGCGCTGGGTGCCACACGCCGCACTTGCGCATCTGGCTCGAGATCATCGCTGACTATGCGCAGACCAAATTGATTCCAAAAGCTAAGGCCTCGAATACCTCGCGTTCAATTATCGATAATTCAGGCCTCTTATGGATAAGACGAGTAGGTCCACTATAAGACGGCTCGAATACTAATAATTGACTCAATTGTCGATCTCTTCCATAAGACAGTCTAATTATCTATAAGACGGCCCTTTAGAGCGGTTAATTCTAAAAGTAGGCCTTTAGCGAGAGAGCCTTACTTTCATAATTAAACTGCTAATGCCTATATACCTATTCTCGTACGGATACATCTCCTTCTAGTTTAGTATAATATGCCTTACTCTTTCTCGTATATATAATAGTTATCTTTACTATACCGATAGCGATAAAAATAGACGAGTTTAGTAGTAATGAAGCCGACCTTAAGGACTTTATACTATGTCTATCGATCTATACCGTACTATAGGTACTACGCCTATTACTAAACGAAACGGAGCGACCTCGCTATCGACCGAAGGGTGTTATATCGACTCTCGTAGAGCTAGTACTAGGCTCGTAGTAGACGTAGATTATGCTTCTTAGACCGCCGGAATACTACTATAATACGACGAGACTTCGATAGCCTATTCTAAAAGCGTTAGTTAACATACTCGTAGAAGAATACGACCTTACCGGCGGTCCGCGTATTAGTCCGGCTAAGTAGGTAGTTATGTTCCTTAATATAGCGGCATATAGAGTTACCTACGGTTAGCTACGTAGGATATATTAGCATTCGCTATTAAGTTGTCGGAGAGCTATTCTCAAGATTAGTCGACTTCTATGTACGTTGTTTCGAGATAAGGCACGGTAACCTAACGGAAGTAAGGGTATACCGAGTAAGGTATCGGGTAACGCTAAATTCTAGCTATACTTCTCCGGTTGTATAGGCGCCCTCGATAGTATTTATATGCCTTTTAAGGCGGTAAGAGTTACTAATCTAGGCGCCTATCGTAATCGTAAAGGTAGTGTTTCGTAGAATGTCCTAGCTTATTACGATTTTAATGGATATATTACTTACGTGTTGCCTAGATGGGAGGGCTCGGCGGCCGATAGTACTATACTACAAACAGTAGTAAGGAAGGGGTTAAGAATACCTAAGGGCAGGTTCTACCTCGCTAACGGCGGGTATTCGAAGAACCTTAAGTATATGCTTATTCCTTACTAAAGAATACGATACTACCTTCGAGAATAGTACGCTTCTAAATTAAAGCCTAAGCGTAAGGAAGAGCTATTTAACCTACGCTATTCTTAGCTTCGTAACTACATTAAGCGGCGGTTTAGTGTTATGAAAGAATAATAGGTAATCCTTAGCGATAGTCTATATAAGGGGTATACCGCGACTTAGTAGGCGCGGTTTATAGTCGTAGTCTACGCTATTAACAACTTTATAATCGCTAATCGTTAGACGCTCGAGACCGAGGCGTTCTAGTAGGAGCCGCCGGATAGAGATGCTAGGTTTAACGAGGATAATATTGTCGAGGATAAGGTCGCTAAGATTAACCGCTAGTCGATAGTACTAAGAAGTAAAATAGCGGTATATAGGGATAAGATAGCGACCTCGTAGTAGCGAGACTATAATTTAAGATTAGAGGCTAGAAACCCGTACGAAGATAATTAATAGGGGGTAGGGATAGCGGAGCGGCGTTCGAAATCGTAGCGGGGTTCGGTGCGGTATAGTCTTAGCGTAATTCCTCACGGTATAGCGGTGTTTTAAGCATTATCCGGAACTTTAGATGGATCTCGAGCGCGTTATTATTATTATTATCGCCTACTAAAGTCCTCTAACACCTAGAAGCGGGAACATCCGCGCTTAGCGTTAGAAACCGACCCCTATTACTAAATCGCGGTTATCCCTATAACAACGCTAACATTTTTTTTTACTAATAGTATTAATTAGTAGCTAATACGTGGCCGCTTCGTTAAAAAAAACGAAGAAAATTAACTATAGCGTTATTAAGGAAACTCGCGATAAAGTTATATTCTATAGTTCTTACTAAGCCTAGGTCTTAGCTTTATATGCGGGCTAATCTAAGTAGAAGAAGTTCCTAGTTTCTAGGACGATAACATTTCTAATAATGAACGTGACGGTAACTTCGCGGACCGTAATAAGATCTATACGTAAAAACTAATAACACCTCTACACAAATTTATAGTATAGATAAAGCTATAACATTTACACGAATGCGCGTCGCCTAATAACTTTCTCCGCCTCTATTACTACTAATAGTACCTATGTTAGGTACTAAACTCTATCTCCTAGAGCGACGGCAACATCTGTCCCCTATTTGCTTAATATAACTACTAACCTAGATAATTAAACGGCATGTTTTAAGGCATTATTTAACCTATAATTTAATGGGATTAATATGGTTATACTCTATCGCTATGCTTAGGAATAGTCCGAATTAGTACCTCGGCCGCAGGAGTTTAATATAGCTTAGGCTCTTCTAACTCCTTGTCGTCGACCTTCCCTCTCTTCTTTAGTAAGTACTTCAATATCGGCTCGAGGTCTTTAGTACGTCTAGACTAAATGAGAGCTAATGTGCAAGTATATGTAATTAATGTCTATCTATAAGAGCTACCTCTATATCTATCTACTAGAGGCGGCGGTATACTCCTACCTCGTAGAGGCGGCGTATACCTACTATAATAATACCCCCCTACGGACGGAGGAAGTACCGCCTACTATACGGTACTAGAGTAGGATATACTCGGGCGTAGTATAGATAGCTACTATAGGCTAGATAATACTATAGCTATATACGGTACTAGTAGTAGGATATACTTAGGCGTAGTATAGATAGCTACTACGGACTAGATAATAGTATAGGTATA
>LFZN01000315.1:0-32064 GCA_001578235.1 Pseudocercospora eumusae | reverse complement strand
ATTCCTTAGCCTAAGATAGGTACTTTCTTCCGTAGTTTATATACCTCGCGTTTTCTTTCGGTTCCTTATACTCCTTTACTTAGTATCCTTATACATAGTAGGAGCACGTATTTAATATCTTTAGGCACCTTACTACTAGGTGTCTATATTACTAGTACTTATAGTACTATAGGATCCTATAGGTATTTATATAGATTTCCGTATCTATCCTTTTATAGTCCTAGAAGAGTCCCCTTTCTAGGAGTATATTAGCCTATTCTATACTCCCGACCTATACGATAAGTAATAACCTCGTCTTCTTATCTTCGATCTTTCTTTTAACCTATGCCGCCTTAGTAATTTATATCCCTAGGCACGTATATTAGTTTTCCTTCTAAAGCTAGGCGATGTTGTCCTAAATTTAGAATATTCTAGTTATACCGTAGGCTATAACTATAAACTACTAGCGCGAGACCTTTACCGTCTTTCTAATCTTCGTTATCTACTCCTTCTAAGCTTCTAGCTTCCTTATATCCCCTTCCGCTACCGTATATAGCTTAACTACTCCTCGTCTATCCTTCTTTACCCCTATAATCTCCTTTATCCCTATCTTTTAGACGATTTCTTTCCCTATTATTTTATCGATGTCCTCTTATTCTTAGGGGTCTATAATATAGACCTTAACCGCTATCTTCTTCTCCTTTAAGCTAGCTACCTAGGCCTACGTGCCTTAGTTAGTTCTTAGGGCTAGGAGGGCCCCCTTCTATACCTTTGCCGTAGCCGTTCCTACTACCTTATCGACTATTATCCTTATGTCGTTCTTTAATACTTTTAACCCTCTAAGGAGTTCTACTATTATTATCTTTAGTACTCTTTCCGGGACCTCCCTATCGGCCGCTATCGCTATCTCCTACGCCCTCTTATACGTGTCCTTCTACTCGCTTCCCTCGCCCGGGGGCCTCGCCGTCGTCGCCGTCGTCGTCGCCGCCATTCTTTCCCTTAATAGGGTATAGTAGTATTCGCCCTTAAGTCCTCGGTTAGAGATATCTATTATATATATAACCTACTACCGGAGTTAAGGAGTAGTACATAACTTAATACCTTAGTAAGGATACCGACTATAATCTAAAACGACTAATAATAGGTAGTAGTAGGCAACTACAACCTCTACTACCCCCTCTAGGGATTAGACTTCGCACTAGTATACTACTACCTAGTAGGGAGATTAATCGACATTATAGAGAGAGAAGGAATAGAGATTATAACTCTAAAGGGGCTTACTACATAGGAGGCTAGGTTAAGTAAAAGTATAATCGACCTCTATTTCGTAACCTAGCCGATAAGAGAAAGGGTTAAGAAATGTACGATAAATATAGACATAGAAGCCTTATTAGACTACCTACTAATATAGACCGAGCTAACCTATAGGCGACCTAGGAATAGGAACCGGAAGTAAAGCCTAACTAGAAGAAAGCTAATTAGGAGGTAATAAATAGGATACTAGAACTAAGGGCCTAGGAAATAGTAGCTAGAGACCTCCGGAATATAGAAGATATCGAGAGAGCGGTAGAATACCTAGTAAGAGCTATCTAAGAAGCTATAGAAGCTATAATACCCGATAGTAAACCGTCTAAGTACTAATAACCGTACTAGATATAAGAATACATAGAAAAAGTAAAAGAAGTAAGAAGGGTAAGGAGGAAGTAGACTATAATATACTCTTAAGAAGACTAGGAAGCCTACTATAGAGCTACCTAAGATAAGAAGAGCTAGATAAAAAGGGATAAGATATAGGAATAGAGATCTATAGTTAGAATACTTATAGAAAAACTAGAGAATATATAGAGGATCGCTAAATAGGTAAGGTAACCTACCTAGGAAAGAGACTAACTACCCTAGTTCCCCGATATTAAGGATAGATAAGGAAGAATCTATACTACTAACGAAGGTAAGGTAGGAGTACTAGGATAATACTTCTTTAGAGGGTAAGTAGAGGCCGACCTAACGGATATCTAAGGAGCTTAACTCGAGCTACCCCGGGAAGGCGCTAAATAGTAACTAGAAGCGGATATAGAGGAAGTAATAATAACTATCTTAAAGCTTCCGGGAAAAAAGTACTAAAGCCGGATAAAGTATATAATAAAATACTTAAAGTATGTAAAAAAACGCTAGCCCCGGTTCTAGCTAACATCTTTATAGCCTACATAATATATAGATATTACTTAAAGCGGTTTAGAGAATCCCTTATAGAAGTACTCTAGAAACTATAGAAGGAAAACTACTCCTAACTAAAATTATACCGACTAATAGTACTCCTTAACACGATAGGAAAACTCTTAGAGAAACTAGTTATAAGGAGGCTTATAGAGTTCGTAGAGGAATATAATGTCCTACTAGAGGAGTAAATAGGGGGAAGGGTAAAGAGATCTACCCTTATAGTAGTAGAGCTTATTATAGAATAGGTTAGATATATATAGTACTATAGAAAGAATAAAGTAGTATTACTCCTCTTACTTAATATATTAGGAGCCTTCGATAACGTCTTATACGAAGGACTTATCTATATACTAAGGTAAAAGAGGACCCTAATATAGATAGTCTAATTTATCTAGTCGTTCCTAAAAGAGAGGATAACCTAACTACTCCTAGGGAGATATAAATTAGCCCCTATCTAGATAAATATAGATAGATAGATCTTTTATTTGCCTATTTTAGCGCCTATCGGCCTATGTAGGTCTAAAGCTATGTATTCTATAAAAAGGAAACTAGTCTAGCTAGTAAAAACCTCTCCCCTCTCCCTCGTTAACTCTTATACTCCGTTATTTTTCGATTTTACTTCCTCTAGGGTGTACTAGTATTATAGTGTTACCCTCTAACTACCTTACCTACTACCCTAATACCCCCTCCTCTTTAATCCCCTTCCTCTCCGCGCTCCTTCTCTCTATCTACTCCTCTATTTCTTAGGCTAGGGCGTACTATTCTAGGTATCCCTCCCTAATAATCTATCTTATAATTCTTCGAATGTCTTCTTTATTTATAATAATCTTATCTATGCCCGTTGCGGACTCACGGAGGTAGGTGAATGGACAGGGGACAGGTCGGGGTTAGGGCCGCTACATTACGTGCTTACACGTAAGGGCCCTAGCTACGTTAATACGTGTACTATCTACATAGGGGTTAGGGTAGGTAGGGTCTTCGCGCGCCGTTACAGTAGTAGGTAAATAAAAGAAGGAAGGTTCTAGGGCTTAGAGAGGCGCCGTTTCATCCGCCGGCATAGATCCTTATAATCTATACCCGTTACGGACTTACGGAGGTAGGTAAATAGATAGGGGATAGGTCGGGGTTAGGGCCGCTACATTACGTGCTTGTACGTAAGGGCCCTAAACCTAGCGGCTAGTATGTAACCCCGAGCGGAGCCTAGTCGCTACCTAGATGCCTCGTCGTTATCGTGTTAAGCACTTTTATTAGCGCCGTTTACAAAGACAGCTACAATCGACTTAGTAAGCCCTTCTAGCCCTCGATGCCCTACCTAATATTTCTTCATGCCTATTTATCTACATCCTCATTAACAACTAATAGAGACTAGTTAATGTTATCTTTAAGTATCTCTTATAAGCTAAGCTCTTCTACCTTCTAAGCATCTATATTTGCTAGTCTACTAGTCCATTGTCCCTCGCTTACTAAGCGCCGCCCTATCGTAGCGAGTATCTACTAAAACCTTCTTTATCTAGCCCTTTCTATACTATTATGTCCCTCATGTACTTAACAACCCGTTCTTTAGGGTAGGTTAGTAGCCCGTTACCTAGTATGAATAGTAGTGCCGTTAGTAGTGCTAGCATGTAATGGAATAGGGCCTTCATATAGTAGACGGCGTAGATCTACCTATTCTTCGTGTTTACGTGAATGTAGATAAGGATACTATCGTAGTTAGTATCTATCTTAGAGCGCTTTAGTCGAACTAGCATCTTACTATCGCTTTCGAATACTATGTCGGACCTCGTTATATGTGCTATAAGCTACCCTAGATAGTTCTCGTAGGTGTTATAGGTGAGTTCCCTAAGTCTAAAGAGTCTAGCGAATGCGAGTATTAGTAGTACGTTTAGGTTTAGGTCGTCGTACGTACGTAGTTCTATAACGATTAGTTAAGCTAATATTTCCGCGGTTATCGGTTAGCGGTTGCGACGGCTCGTTAGGTTAATCGATTTAGCTCCCTAGAGGAGTCTTCTTACTATAGGTAACTCGAAAACGTCGATTAGAAGGTTTAAGTTAACGTAGTACGATCGGATTACGGCTACGTAGGCCGATAGTATCTCGCTAGTTACTCTATCTTTACCGAAGGACTTATGTCTAATGTATTCGAATAGTGCTTACTAGGTAATAGGCTAAGGTTCGATGGCCTATTTCACGCATAGTAGTTAATACTATCTAACAGCCGATTTATAGGAGTCTCGTGTCGATTAGCTAAGGCTATGCTATATAAGGAAAGCAATGTCGCGGTTACTATATCGGTTAATAAATGTAGGTGGAATATTGCGCTATAACTAAGCGCCATCTATTACCGAGAAGGTTAGCAATTTAGGTAACGTCGAGACGTAATAAAGCATTAGCTAGGCCGTTCTCGGTCGACGGGAGCTACTAGGCTATTATGTAGAGGATATTATACTATATTACTATTAATAATGCCTAGCGTAGAGGCTTATTAGCCTCGCGATGAAGTCGTTGGTTAACGAGGCCGCTATATGCTATCGTACTATCTATGTGGACGATAAGCTAGTAGTCTTTCTAGTAGCCCTTCTAACGGTTAATAGATTCTTTAATAGCTATTACTTCGGCGACGTTAATGTAGTAGTTGTTAGTGCGTGCGATAGCGAAGGCGTTACCCTTACTAATATTCTAAGTATTATCTCGCTATAACGTAGACTCGTTATCGCTAAAGAACTAGAACGCTCTAAGGCCCTTGTTTAAAGCATTAGTAAATAGGTAGACCTTCTACAATTAGTTATTATCGATTAGTCGCTTACTATTGTAGTATAAGAGTGCCGCTTTCTACTATAACAAGTCGCTCTTCACTACCGAAGGGAGCCTTCGCGGAATAAACTAGCGACTATTATATACGGCGATAAAGGCATAGAGTGAGACGTTGAAGGCTCTTCTAACGTACACTACTCGTACTACCTATAATAGGTATCTAGCTATTAACTTCGCTTCTTATAAACTAGTCTAGCCTCTATCGATTACCTTATCCAATTCCTTAACTAATCTATCTACCTTACTACTTAATAGTCTTATAACTATGTTTACAACTAGCGGATTACCCTACGAATACTCCGGAGTTAGCCTTAGTTACATCGGTAGCTAGGGACTCTAGTCGTGCTTTAGGGCATTCGGATAAGTAGGTGCGGGTAGCCCTAGAAGGTATATATATACGTTAGTAGTAGTTAGAGGCGGAGTTGCGTAAGACGTAGGCCGCTATTAGGCCGGAGGCCGTTAGTAGCGATGAGGGGGAGGCCTCCACGAATAGCCTCCTACGAAACCTTATCTAGACCCTCGCTACCTTACCCGCCTAGAATGCTACGGCCCCTAGGGAATAGAAGCCGCCTACCTAGGATAGTAAACCGGAGACCTTCTAAGATTTTCTTATTAGGTTATAGAGCTCTTACTCGGTACGTTCCGAGTTAAACCCTAAGCTCCCTACCGGTTACTATTAGAATACTATTTACGACTCCCTCTATATTAAAGGAAGGAGCCGTATACGTTACTACTAGGAGGTCGGGGTTACGCCGCTATGTAAGGACCCTACGCTCTTTATCGAGGAGATCGCTCGAGTCTTTACGGACCCTTACTTAGCCGCTAAGGCTCTTAATAAGCTTATAATGTTAAAATACGTCGAGGGGTAACCTTAGTAGGAATACTAGCTAGAAGTAGACGCTATTAGTATTAATGCGGGCGGTTACCTATAGGAAGACTCGACTAAGATTAGCTACTTATAGTATAGCTTTTCGGATATCGTCCGTAGAACGACGATCTCCGCTCCCTATACGACGAAGTACGTAGACTATAGAGCGGAAGTCGAGCGCCTTATAACGAAGTACGAGACTACCGACGAGTTTAAGGTAGCTTACGAATAGTAGAAGAGGAATAAGGGTAAGAAGGCCGTAAAGGAAGCGGCGTAGTTAGTCCTACCGCTAGCGGTCCCTAGCGCGTAGAAAGATAGCGATAGCGACGTTATTATAAATGCTACGCGTACGAATAGTTACTACGCGAAAGGGAAAGGAGATAAGTAGAAATAAGGCGCAGTTCGATAAAGGGCAAAGTAGGTCGATGCCTCTAAGAGAGAGAAACGTCGGGAGAAAGGGCTTTATTTCCGTTACGGAAGTAATAGTTACCGAGTCTCTAGCTACCTATACGCGCTAGCGGTAAAGCCTACGACTATTAACGCTATAGTTATAGTACCGTTATTAGAAAACGACTAAGAGGCATCGGACTATAGAGGTTTTAACTCGGGAAAAGAGTAACTCTCGCTTAGAGTTAGGAGCCGAGAGTAGAAGAAGCATTAACATAAAGATAGGAGTAGGTAAAGGGAGGAATAAACGGGAACTTTATATATAGATAGATAGATATTTCATTTGCCTGTTTTAGTGCCTAACGGCCTATGTAGGTCTACAGCTATAGATTCTATAGAAAGGAAACTAGATTATCTAGTAAAAACCTCTCCTCTATACCTAATATCTCTTTCGCTTCCTCTTCCTTCCTTCGGTTCTACTTCTTCTAGGGTATACTAATATTATGGTATTACCCTATAACTACCTTGCCTACTACCCTAATACTTCCTCCTCCCCGTTTCCTTTTATCTCCGTCCTTCTCCTCTCTATCTATTCCTCCGTTTCCTAGGCTAGGGCGTACTATTCTAGGTATCCCTCTCTAATAATCTATCTTATAATTCTTCTAATGTTATCCTTATTTATAATTATCTTATCGTACTCCCTCTCTTTTACTTAGTATCTCTATGTACTTCTTCCCTTTCTCTATCGGTTATATATTAGTAGTATGTATTTAGGGTTTTAGGATAGGTAGCTATATAAGTAAGCCTTACTTTCTATTCCTAGGACTCTTCTTTAATGTAGGTAGGCTCTTAGTCCTATATGTTTAGAGCGTAGCTATATAGCGATACTCGCCTCCGCCCTTTTTAGGCCTTTATAGATTTAGTAGTTATAGCTTCCGAAGGTAGTTAGTACTTTCGGTATACCGTTTCTTCTTAGAGTTTCTTCCTATTCTTCTTCCTAGAGTATCCTTACTATTTCTTCCGCCCTACTTTAGCCTCTTTTCCCTTCCCTCCTCTCCGTAGTTTTATATACTTTATAGAGGGTCTCCTTTCCTCGGGCGAGGTCCTCCTCTTTTTATATTTTCCTCTCGGGTCTATTCGTCCTTCTCTTTCTTTTATAGGCCTAGCTCTAGATCTTTTTTAGTACTTCCGTAATAGTTTTCTAGACCGGGTATAGAGTCGATTTTATAGCGTATTAGTACCTTATTCCCTTTAGGTATTAGTATATAGGCGGCGATCCTATCTCTATTTCTAGTACTCTTATCGGGGTAGATTTATATACCCCTATAACTCTCCTTAGGTACTAAGCCTAGACTCTACTTATCGGATTTATAACTCTCTTCGGTATTTTATCCTATACTACCTAGACCTAAGCTCCGTATAGTATCGCTAGTTTTACGATTACTTTATATATCGTCTTTATCTTATTAAATATCGCGCCCTATATCGATGCCGTAAGTCTTTCGATCGATTATCTATTCGCGTTAACTCTTATCTATACTTTCTTTACCTATAGGCCCTAGCTTAGTTTCGGGTCTAGCTATATTCCTAGGACTCGTAGCTCTAAGGTAGGTTAGGTTAGGTAGCCTTAGATTATTATCGGTACCTTTATATTATACTTTATCTTCGCTTTACTAAAGTAGATTAGTTAATACTTCTCCGGTACGAATTTCGCCCCGTATCTCTTTACCTATACTTCGTACTCCTTATATTATTCTTCTAGGATTCTATAGTTTTCTTCTATCGAGTCCGACTATGCTAGGATGTTAGTATTATCTACGAATCCCGATGCTAATGTCTTATCTAATTTAAGCTTCGGTAGGAGGTCCGCTACGAATATTAGAAAGAGTATCGGTAATAGGGTAGAGCCTTAAGGTATTCCTATGTTTATCTAGATAGGGGTTAACTTATATCTCCCTAAGAGTAGTTAGGTTATCCTCTCTCTTAGGAATGTTTATATAAATTAGACAATAAGGTCTCTATTACCGGCACATATATAGTCTAGGAAGTACTATAAAGAGAAGGATTCGAGGGATGGCGACGAAGACTGCGACGACGACGAGGCCCCCGGGCGAAGGAAGCGAGTAGAGGGAGACGTGCGAGAGGGCGCGGGAGATAGCGATAGTAACCGATAGGGAGGTCCCGGAAAGAGCGCTAAAGATAATAATTATAGAACTCTTAGGAGGTCTAAAAGTACTAAAGAACGATACGAAGATAATAGTCGATAAAGTAGTAGGAACGGCTATAGTAAAAGTATAGAAAGGAGCTCTTTTAGCCCCGAGAACTAACTAAGATATATAGGTAAAGATAGCTAGTCTTAAGGAGAAGAAGATAGCTATTAAGGTCTATATTATAGACCCCTAGGAATAAGAAGACCTCGATAAGATAATAGGGAAAGAAATCGTTTAAAAGATAGGAATAAAAGAGGATATAGGGGTAAGGAAAGATAGGCGTAGAGTAGTTAAGCTCTATATAGTAGCGGAGGGAGATACTAAGAAGCTAGAAACCTAGAAGGAATAGACGAGGAAGATTAGAAAGATAGTAAAAGTATCGCGCTAGCAATTTATAGTTATAGCCTACGGTATAACTAGAATATTTAAAGTATAAGATAATATTACCTAACTTTAAAAGGAAAACTAATACATAAGCCTAGGGATCTAAATTACTAAGGCGGCATAGGTTAAAAGAAAGATTAAAGAAATAAAGACGAGGTCCTTACTTATCCTATAGGTAGGGAGTATAGAATAGGCTAATATGCTCCTAGAAAGGGGACTCTTCTAGGACTTCGAGAGGATAGATACGGAAATCTATATAAATACCTATAGGATCCTATAATGCTTTAAGTACTAGTAATACGGATACTTTATAGTAAGGTGCCTAAAGACTATAAACATATGCTCCTACTATACATAAGGGTATTAGGTTAAGGAGTATATAGAAACGAAAGGAAACGCTAGATACGTAAACTACGGGAGGAAACACCTATCTTAGGCTAAAGAATGCCTAGTAAGAATTAGAGCGTAAGAGAAAGCGAGGGAGGCGAGAATAACCTTACCGTAGAGGTACTATACGCCCGACTAGGATAAGTAAAACCGACAAAGACTATATAACCCGAACAAGAGATAAAGGGAGGACGAAACTACCCCCCCCCCTACCTTAAGGAGCTACCCCTAGGTAGGAAGACTAAGATACATCGACTAGGTAGGGAGAGACCCTAACTAAAGGAAACTTAACTAAATAGTCTCTTAGACGAATAAGGACACCCCCTAAGAGGAAACCCGAAGTTAAGAAGAGGCCTAATAAGACTAAATAGACTAATCTTAATAAATAACATAACGACATTCACGATTATATAGTATAACGTTAATAAGAGTAAAGATAAAGTATAAAGAAGTTTTCTCTAAGCCCTTTAACCGAAATACTACTATATCGTCGCGGTCTAGGAACTATAGCTAAACCTATACTCCTCGAAACTAATGACGGTAAAGGATCTAAGATACTATATAATTATGTATAATAAGGGAACGCTAAGGACCTATATCTACGTAAGTAAGGAGATCTCCTTAGACTCGTAGGAATCTTTAGACTAAGAGGACGGAGACTCGACTATAATAAGGATATATACCGCCTAAGGCCCGCTAAAAATCCACTATATATACAACCCGCCGCCGGAATTAAGATGTAGTACCTAACTTAATACCCTAGTAAGGATTCTAACTATAATATAGAACGATAGATAATAGATAACAGTAGGAGACTTTAACATCTACTACCTACTCTAGGGATCCGACTTTATACCGGCATACTACTTCTAGCGGGAAGATTAATCGATACTATAGAGAGGGAAGGAATAGAGATCGTTACCCTAAAGGGCCTAACTACGTAGGAAGCGAGATTAAGTAAAAGTATAATCGACCTATATACTTCGTAACCTAGATAATTAGAGAAAGGGTTAGAAAATATACCGTAAATATAGATATCGAATCCTCGTTAGACTACCTACCGATATAAACCGAGCTCGACCTATAGGCTACCTAGGAATGGGAAATCGAGCCTAAGCCTAACTAGAAGAGGGCTAACTAGGAAGAGACTAACCGGATACTAGAACTAAGGGCCTAGGAGATAGCGGCTAGAGACCTTAGGAACTAGGACGACATCGAGAGAGTAGTAGAATACCTAATCCGAGCTATATAAAACGCTACGGAAGCTATAGTACCCTCGAGTAGACCGTCTAAGTACTAATAGCTATACTAGATAGAGGAATATATAGAGAAAGTAAAAGAAGCGAGAAAGGTAAGAAGGAAGTAGACTACTACGTACTCCTAAGAGGATTAGGAAGTATACTATAGAGCTACTTAGGAAAAGAAGAACTAGATTAAGAGGGATAAAAGGTAGGAATAGAGATCTACTATCGGAATACTTATAAAAAAACCCGAAGATATGTAGAGGATAGCTAAATAGGTAAGGTAACCGACCTAGGAAAGAGATTAACTACCCTAGTTCCCCGATATAAAGGACAGGTAAGGAAGTATCTATACTATAAACGAGGGTAAAGTAGGGGCCCTAGGATAATACTTCTTCGGAGGCTAAGTAGAAGTAGACCTAACGGACATCTAAGGAGTAGGAGTAGAGCCGCTAGAGGAAGGAACTAAATAGAATCCGGAAATAAATACGAAGGAAGTTATAGCGACTATAGCGAAGCTCCTAAGTAAGAAAGCCCTAGGGCTAGACCGAGTATATAACGTAATACTTAAAGTATATAAAAAGACGCTAGCCCCGGCTATAGTAAATATCTTTATAGCCTATATAAAATATAGATACTACCTAAAACGGTTTAGGGAATCCCTTACTATAGTACTAAGAAAACCGTAAAAAGAAGACTACTCCTAACTTAAGTTATATAGACCGATCGCGCTCCTAAACATAATAGGTAAACTCCTAGAAAAGCTAGTCGCTAGGAGGCTTACGGAGTTCGTAGAGGAATATAAAGCCCTACTAGAGGAGTAAATAGGAGGGAGGGTAAAGAGATCTACCCTTATAGCGGTAGAGCTTATTATAGAGCAGATTAGATATATATAGTACTACGGGAAGAATAAAGTAGCGTTACTCCTCTTACTCGATATTTTAGGAGCCTTCGATAATATCTTACACGAGAGACTAATATATATCCTAAGGTAAAAGAGGACCCTAGTATAGATAGTCGAATTTAGCTAGTTATTCCTAAAAGAGAGGACGACCTAACTACTCCTAGGGAGATATAAGTTAGCCTCTATCTAAATAAATATAGGAATACCCTAAGGATTAACCCTCTTACCGATACGCTTTCTTATATTCGTCGCGGACCTCCTACCGAAGCTTAAATCTAATAAGACATTAGTATCGGGATTTATAGACGATACTAATATACTAGTATAGTTAGACTCTATAGAGGAAAACTATAGAATCCTAGAAGAGTAATATAAGGAGTACGAAATATAGGTACGGAAATATAGAGCTAAATTCGCGCCGGAGAAGTATTAACTAATTTACTTTAGTAAAGCGAAGATAAAACATAATATAAAAGAGCTAATTACTATCTAAGGCTACCTAACCTAACCTACCTTAGAACTACGAGTCCTAGGTATATAGCTAGACCTAAAACTAAGCTAGGGCCTATAGGTTAAGAAAGTTTAGATAAGAGCAGCTAACGCGAATAGGTAGTCTATCGAAAGACTTACGATATAAATATAGGGAGCGACATTCGATAAGGTAAAGACTATATATAAAGTAATTATAAAGCTAGCGATATTATACGGAGTATAGGTCTAAGTAGCTTAAGATAAAATACCGAAGAGGGTTATAGAACCGATTAATAGAGTCTAAGCCTAATACCTAAGAAGAGTAATAGGAGTATATAAGTCGATACTAACTAGGGTACTAGAAATAGAGACGGGATCGCTATTAATATACTAGTACCTAAAGGGTATAAGATACTAATACGCTATTAAAATAACTCTATATCCGGTCTAGAAAACTATTAAGGAAGCGCTCGAGAAGATTTAGAACTAAGTACTACTAAGAAGGAGAAGGACCTATAGACCCGAGAGGAAGGTATAAGAATAAGAGGACCTAGCCTAAGGAACGGAGACCCTCTATAAAGTATTCTAAGCTATTAAAAAAAGGGAGGGAAGAAAAGGTTAAAGTATAGCGGAAGAAATAGTAAGGATACTCTAGGAGGAAGAATAAGAAGAAATACCGAGAAGAAATAGTATATTAAAAGCCTTAACTACCTTTAAGAGCTATAACGACCGGATCTATAAAGACTTAAAAAGGGCGGAAGTAAGTATAGCTATATTCTATGCAGTCCACAGCGCTTTCACGTGAGAGTGTAAGTGAACGAGATACGTGTCTCTAGGCTACCTGCATGTGACGGTGAGTTATAGGTAAGGGCCCGGTCGCTACATTTTATGCGCTATAAAATTACATATAAAGAAATAACGCGGGCGGGAGGGCGGGTATAGCGGTTATAGGCACCGAGTAGGTAAGTAAAGGAAGGAAGAAGGGTTAGTAACCGGAGAAGGCGCTTATGCCGGCCGTACATAGACCCCCGCATCTATATAGTCTATAGCGCTTTTACGTAAGAGTATAAGTAAACGAGATACGTATCTCTAGGCTACCTACATGTAACGGTAAGTTATAGGTAAGGGCCTAAACTAGTAGCCTAAACGCTATAGACCTCTTAAACCCGGGCTAATGCCTTAGTACCTTATCGTTATCGTGTTAAATAGTTTTGCTAGCGCCGTTCCTACAAAGTGTCCTAATCGACTTAACTTAACTCAGCTTATTACCTAAGCCTTCCTTAAGAGGCTTAGTATTACGTCCACCGTTAACTTAACGTACCGCTTATATACTAATAACTTCTAGCGGCTAAGCAACATTATCTCGTCCTCTAAGTAGCCGTTATTCCTTACTTATTATGTACCTCCTTACCTAAGTAAGTGTCCTATTACTCCTAAGGTATTAAAACCTCGCTCTTATAACCTATCCTACATCTACGTAACTATCTTATTCTTAGGGAAACCTAATAGACCGTCGGCCGTTAACGACAACGTAAACAACGGTGCGGTCGGGTATCTTAGTTAGTGAACGAGAAGGTTGCTTATATAATAGAAGGGGTAGATAGGCGTATACGTTACTATAATGTAGACGTTAACGCCATAGTTAAGTATATCGGTCTTAGAGCGTTTTAGCCGCATAATAACCTATTATCGTTCCTTATCTAATATAACGTCGGCTCTTATTACATGCTCTATTAACTATACCGGGCTATCGGTGTTCTCCTTCGCCTCGTAAGTAAGCTCTCCTAATCTAAATAGTCTACCGAATGCTAGTACGAGCGCGGCATTAAGGTTAAGCTCGTCCTTCGTTTTTAGAGGGTTATATAGCATCGCTTCTACTATCTAAGGTATTATAGGTTATCTATCTTTTCTTATAGTAGGATTAATGTTAACTACACCCTAGAGGTATCGCTTAATCGACGGCTCCTCGAAGACGCGTATTAAGAAGTAATAGTCTACGTAGTAAGACCTTATCGCGTTAATATAAGTAGATAGGCTTTTACCCGTAATCGTGCTTAGACCTAGCGTCTTATGTTTAATAAAGGCGGTAAGTATTGTGTACTTTATAGGCTATAGTTCTTCGCCACATCTAGTATAAAGTACGGTGTATTAATTAATTACCGTACTATAGGCGTTACGTATTATTTTCTTTAGTCCTCGCTACATAATGTAAGTAAGTCCTAGTATCGCGTAATAATAGGTAAACTAGTTAGGTAGTTTATCGTCTACTATAAGTTATTAGCATGTATTATTAGATGGAAACGCGATAGCGCGTCTATAAGGCTATTATCTTATAACGATAGCTATAATAGTTTAATTAACATATCGAGGTCTACAGCTATAAGGAGTAACTCTCTTAAAGGTTTATTAGCTTCCGCTCGAAGACGTTAGTATGTTAGGCCATTAAAGGCCGTTATACTATCGGTCTAGATGTTTACTAAGCAATTGCGCTACTATTTACCCCATCGTTTAACGGAGTGTAATATCGCTATAACCTCTACGGTGTTAATATAGTCCTCGTCGACACGCTTCTTAGCGAAATAGGCGCATATCGTATTAATATTATTAGTCTAATTATAGTCGACTCCTCGATACTAGAAGCCTACGATACCGACGTTAGAGGCGTTAGTAAATAGTTAAATCGTTAGAAGACGGCCTATATCTAAGAGGCGTACGCCTATAGATAGTTATAATGCTAACTACTACTATTATAGGTCGTTACGGAGCTCGCTATATATGCGGCGTAGTATCTATTTCCGGTCGTTAAAGGCTATAATGAACGAAAATAGTAACACGTTAAAGCCGCGTCTAACGCTAACTACTTTCGCTACCTATAAGAGGTAGCCCGCTAACGTTTGTATAGTATCGAGGTCTAAGTAACCCTTATCGAGTACGGTAGCTATTTCCTTTAAGATTCTTACTATCTTATCTTATAATAGTCTCGCTATTATTATAACTATGTTAACCTCGATGCTAAGTATCTTAACCGTTATCCCCTCCACGTCTTTTTTATCGTTGCGTAGTATGCTAAGGAAGGTTATAATCGTGGTCTACGCGGTGCGGATAGCTAAGGCTCTTCGTATCTATTATAGAGGTACGATAAATATAAAGTCGTCGAGATAGTAGTATATAGGGACTTAATAGAGCCCTATAATAGCCTTTAGGTGCCGGTATAAAATCTAGTAGAGGCCTTCCGCGAAAAGGTTAAAGAGGTATAGTACTATACAGAGTCCGAAAGGTAGTACATTTTCGTAGTAAACTAACCCTTACTAATATAGGCCTAGGATTCGTCGTTATAACATTACGACTAGTACTATCCTAAATGCTACCTTCACGTTACGTTTAATTACTAAGTAGTTTAGGCCTACGGTGATTATGCTACTAATAATATCGTTAAATGTGTCGTATGTAATAGTACCGTATTCTCGTAGTATAGTATCGTTAATTAATAACCCCTCCGGGTAGGATAAGTCGTAAATACGGCGGAAGCTACCGTCGTACTTTAGTACTAGGCCCTACGGTAAAAGCATAACCTATGTCCCTAGCTCGTAATCGCGAGGCTCGTAACTAAGCACCTAATCGGTCTTACCCTACGAAAGTTTAGTAATGCGCCCGGCTTCGAGCTCTACCGAGAGTTGCTTTATTATCTCTACCGGGTCTAGGGTAGTAGAACCATAATTTAAATAGGCTACCCTACGCCTCTTAGCATTTTTAGTGTTAAACTAATGCCTACTATTTTAGAGTCTAATGTTAGCTCTAAACTTTATTACATAACATAGGACATATACTAGGTTTCTAGGGTATTCGTAGAGTACTTACTACTATACTACTACCTATAACGGCGTTAAATTAGGTAGAAGTAGAATTATCGAAGAGCAAACATTATAAAGGAGTATAGTGTTCGGGCGTTCGTGCCTTAATACCTCGTCGTTATCGTGTTGAAGACTTTTGTTAGCGTCGTTTAGCAAAGACGACGGCAAACGACTTAGCTCGTAGTCCTCTACCTCTAGTAGTTAGTACTAGAGGTCTTCCGGCTCTAGCTCGTTAAATTTTGGATAGATAGAGTTAATAGTCCTATAAACTATGTCCTTCTTAGGGTCTTACTTATACTTCGGGTAAGCGTACATACGAAAGTAGGTAGGATAGTCTAGTTTATCGTGGTTCTACTATCTATAGTACTACTTAGCGTACTTATCCTTAAACTATTAGCGTTATTACTCGGTCTAGTCCGCCTATTTCGGGATGTTAGAAGGTGTTATTAATGCTAATGGAGCGAAGGTCGTTAACGATAATAGTAAGACCGTAGAGCCGTTAGCACGGCGTTTCTCCGGTGTAACTAGCTAACGTTATTAGCTTACCTAGCGGTCGTTAAACCGCTAACGCTCCTTATTCTAGTAGATACTATCGTGTATAACATTTAGTGTTATTTTTAGTAGGGCCTCTTCTAGCATTTCGTAGCTAGAGGTAAGGTAGTTATCGTTCATCGCCTTCGTTAGGGTAATTAAGGCGACTTCCCTTATGCAACGGTCCTAGTCGTACGTTTAGTATAGGGTCTAGATACGATGCATAAATGCGGTTATGCGCTAAAGGAGCTTAACTAGCCCTCTAGACATTAGGTTATTGCCGTGTAGTATAATTAGGATAACTTAAAAGATACTAAAGACCCTAAATAGTATTGTAATTAAATCGTATAGTACCTATTCTAGTAGTACCTTATAGGTAATTATCTTTCCTTCGAGGACGTTATAGATGCTATACGTAGTTCTTTCCTACGACACTAATCTATACGGGTCGTTAGGTACTAGTTTAATAAGGTTAATTAGGTTAAATGTTAAGTTTTATATAGCATTAAGGTACTTATTATTAATTAAGGAGGGCATAATGGATCGAATAAAGGCCTTATTATCGCTAACGATCGACTTATAAAGTAGGACTTGTTGCTTACCTTCTAGTTATAATAAAGTCGGCGCTAAAAGCGGCACCGCGTATAGGAATAGCTATTAAGCCGTTAGTTATGCCTATTAGTTAACTACCGCGTTAAAAGTAGTTAGGTATTAGGCCCATACTTCCGCCGAGGCATTCTATAGTAGAACGCCTAGTAGAGGGCGACCGTTAAACTACTGCGGTTATTACGGTACGGCTAGTACTATAGGTCTCTAGTTTAAAGAGCCTAGCTAAGCGTTAATTATATTATTAATGTTCATGTCTTCTTCTTCTAATTCTTAGGTGCCCTATATGTCGGTAGAAGAAGGATCGTTTTCCTAGGAGAGTGTTCGTAATGAAAACGCACCTCTACCCCCTATTAAACCCCTACTAGCGCCTCTTTATCTACTAACCATCGCACCGACACGATACTAAGTCGATAGTCCTATATGAAAAAAGGACTATTGTCTACTCCTCGTAATAGTAGTTACAAGTAGTGTTAATATCGTGTTATCCGTGTAGCGGTTGTAGGCACCGAGTAAGTGAGTGAAGGAAGGAAGAAGGGTTAGCAACCGGAGAAGGCGCTTATGCCGGCCGTGCATAGACCCCCGCAAAATACGCTCCGAGCATATCGGTCTTAGAGCCTACCTATATTAGAGAAGAGTCCTAGGGATAGAAAATAAAGTATATCTATATAGCTACTTATCTTAAAACCCTAAATACATACTATTAGTATATAAACGATAGAGGAAAGGGAGGACTAAGTAGAGATACTAAGTAAAAGAGAGGGAGTATAATAAGATTATTATAAGTAAAGAAGATATAAGAAGAATTATAAGATAGATTATTAGGGAGGGGTACCTTAAATAGTACGCCCTAGCCTAAGAAATAGAGGAGTAAATAGAGAGAAGGTAGGCGGAGAGGAAGGGGATAGAAGAGGAGGGGGTATTACCTTACTTACTACCCTAATACTCCCTCCTCTTTACTCCCCTTCTTCTCCGCCCCCTTTCTCTCTATCTACTCCTCTATTTCTTAGGCTAGGGCGTACTATTTAAGGTATCCCTCCCTAATAATCTATTTTATAATTCTTCTAATATCTTCTTTATTTATAATAATCTTATCGTATTCCCTCTCTTTTATTTAGTATCTCTACTTAGTCCTCCCTTTCCTCTATCGTTCGTATACTAATAGTATATATTTTAGGTTTTAAGACGGGTAGCCGTATAGGTATACTTTATTTTCTATCCCTAAGACTCTTCTCTAGTATAGGTAGGCTCTAAGACCGATATGCTCGGAGCGTACTTATATCGCTATACTTACCTCCGTCCTTTTTAGGTCTTTATAGATCCGGTCGTTATAACTCCCGAAGGTAGTTAAAGCTTTCGGTATACTATTTCTTCTTAGTATTTCTACTTATTCTTCTTCTTAGAGTATTCTCGCTATCTCCTTTACTATACTTTAACCCTTTCTTCCCTCCCTTTTCTCTATAGTTTAGAATACTTTATAAAGGGTCTCTATTCCTTAGGCTAGATCCTCTTCTTTTTATACCTTTCTCTTAGGTCTATAAACCCCTCTTCTTCTTAGCGGTACTTAGTTATAGATCTTCTCGAGCGCTTCCTTAATAGTTTTCTAAGCTAAGTATAGAGTCGTTTTAATAGCGTATTAGTACCTTATTCCCTTTAGGTATTAGTATATTAATAGCGATCCTATCTCTATTTCTAATACCTTAGTCGGGGTAGATTTATATACTCCTATAACTATTCTTAGGTATTAGGCTTAGACTCTATTAATCGGTTCTATAACCCTCTTTAGGGTCTTATCTTATACTACTTAGACTTAGGCCCCGTATAGTATAGCCGGCTTTATAATTACTTTATATATAGTCTTCGCTTTATCGAATATTACTCCCTATATTAATACTATTAGTCTTTTAATAGATTACCTATTCGCGTTAGCTCTTATCTATACTTTCTTAACCTATAGGCCCTAGCTTAGTTTCGGGTCTAGCTATATACCTAGGACTTATAGTTCTAAGGTAGGTTTAGTAAGGTATCCCTAGATTATAATCGGCGCTTTTATATTATATTTAGTCTTCGCTTTACTAAAGTAGATTAGTTAGTACTTCTCCGGCGCGAATTTAGCTCCGTATTTCCGTACCTATATCTCATACTCCTTATATTACCTTTCTAGGATTCTATAGTTCTCTTCTATAGAGTCTAACTATGCTAGGATATTAGTATCGTCGATAAATCCCGATACTAATGTCTTATTAGATTTAAGTTTCGGTAGGAGATCCGCGACGAATATAAGGAAGAGTATTAATAAGAGGGTTAATCCTTAAGGTATTCCTATATTTATCTAGATAAAGGATGGCGACGACTACGGCGACGACGACGAGGCCCCCGGGCGAAGGAAGCGAGTAGAGGGAGACGTATAAGAGGGCGTAGGAGATAGTAATAGCGGTAGACGGGGAGGTTCTAGAGAGAGCGCTAAAGATAATAATAGTAGAACTCTTAGGAGGGCTAAAAGTACTAAAGAACGATATAAGGATAATAGTAGATAAGGTAGTAGGAACGGCTATAGCGAAGGTATAGAAGGAGGCTCTCCTAGCCCCGGGAACTAGCTAAGGCATATAGGCGAAGGTAGCTAGTCTAAAGGAGAAGAAGATAGCTATTAAGGTCTATATTATAGACCCCTAAGAGTAAGAGGATCTCGATAAGATAATAGGGAAAGAAATCGTCTAAAAGATAGGGAAGAAAGAGATTATAGGGGTAAAGAAAGATAGACGCGGAGTAGTTAAGCTCTATACGGTAGCGGAAGGGGATATAAAGAAGCTTAAAACCTAGAAGGAGTAGATAATAAAGATTAGAAAGATAGCGAAGGTCTCGTACTAGTAGTTTATAGTTATAGCCTACGGTATAACTAAAACATTTAAAATACAAGATAATATTACCTAGCTTTAGAAGGAAAACTAATATATATACCTAAGGATCTAAATTACTAAGGTAGTATAGGTTAAAAGAAAGATCGAGGAAAAGAAGACGAGGTTATTACTTATCGTATAGGTCGGGAGTATAGAATAGGCTAATATACTCCTAGAAAGGGGACTCTTCTAGGACTACGAAAGGATAGATACGGAAATCTATATAAATACCTATAGGATCCTATAATGCTATAAGTACTAGTAATACGGGCACCTAGTAGTAAGGTGCCTAAAGACTATAAATACGTACTCCTACTATATATAAGGATACTAGGTAGAGGAATATAAGGAACCGAAAGATAATGCGAGGTGTATAAACTACGGAAGAAAGTACCCCTCGTAGGCTAAGGAATACCTAGCGAGGATTAGAGCCTAAGAGAGAGCGAGGGAGGCTAGAACGACCTCGCCGTAGAGATACTATACCCCCGAATAGGACGAGCTAAACCGATAAAGAACATATAACCCGAATAAGAGGTAAAGGGAGGAGGAGACTACCCCCCCTACCGTAAGGAACTACCCCTAGATAGGAAGACCGCGATATATCGACTAGGTAGGGAGAGACCCTAACTAAAGGAAACTTAACTAGATAGTACCTTAAATAAATAAGGATACCCCCTAGGAGGAGATCCTTAGTTAAGAGGAAAACCGATAGGACTAGATAGACTAAACCTAATAAATAATACGACGATGTTAACGATTATATAGTATAACGTTAATAAGAGTAAAGATAAAGTATAGCGAAGCTTCCTCTAAGCCCTTTAACCGAAATACTACTACGTTATAGCGATTTAGGAACTATAGCTAAACCTATATTCCTCGAAACCTATAACGGTAAAGGATCTACGATACTATATAATTATATACTAGACGGGAAAGCTAAGAACCTACATCTACATTAGTAAGGAGATCTCTATAGATTTATAGGAACCCGTAGACTAAGAGGACGGAGACTCGACTACGATAAGAATATATACTACCTAAGGCCCGATAAAAATCTATTATATTTATAACCTACCGCTAGAATTAAGAAGTAGTACCTAACTCTATACCTTAGTAAGGATCCTAGCTATAATAAAGAACGACCGGTAGTAGATAATCGTAGGAGACTTTAATCTCTACTACCTACTCTAGGGTTCCGACTTTATACTAGCATACTATTTCCTAGCGGGAAGATTAATCGATATAATAGAAAGGGAAGGTATAGAGATAGTAACCCTAAAGGGACTTACTACGTAGGAGGCGAGATTAAGTAAAAGTATAATCGACCTTTACTTCGTAACCTAAGTAATTAGGGAAAGGGTTAGAAAATACATAGTAAATATAGATATAGAATCCTCGTTAGACTACCTACCGATATAGACCGAGCTCGATCTATAGGCTACCTAGGAATAGGACCTCGAAGCTAAACCGAACTAGAAGAAGGCTAACTAGGAAGAAGCTAACCGGATACTAGAACTAAGGGCCTAGGAGATAGCGGCTAGAGATATTAGGAGCTAGGACGAAATCGAGAGAGCGGTAGGGTAACTAATCCGGGCTATATAAGACGCTATAGAAGCTATAATACCCTCGAGTAGACCGTCTAAATACTAATAACTATACTAGATAGAGGAATATATAGAGAAGGTAAAGGAAGTAAGGAGGGTAAGGAGGAAATAGATTACTACGTACTCTTAAGAGGATTAGGACGTATACTATAGAGCTACTTAAGAAAAGAAGAAATAGATTAAGAGAGATAAAATATAGGAATAGAGATCTACGGTAGGGATACTTATAAAAAAACCCGAGGATATATAGAGGATAGCGAAATAGGCGAGGTAACTAACTTAGGATAGAGACTAACTACCCTAGTTCCCTAATATAAAGGATAGGTAAGGAAATACCTATATTATAAACGAGGGAAAAGCGGGGGCCCTAAGATAATACTTCTTCGGCGGCCGCGTAGAAGCCGACTTAACGGATGTCCGAGGGGTAAAGGTAGAACCGCTAATAGATAGAACTAGATAGAAGCTAGGAACGGATACGAAGGAGGTTATAGCGACTATAGCGAGACTTCTAAGTAAAAAAGCGCTAAGGCCGGATAGAGTATATAACATTATACTTAAAGTATATAAAAAGACGCTAGCCCCGGCTATAGCTAATATCTTTACGGCCTATATAGAATAAGGGTACTACCTAAAACGGTTTAAGGAATCCCTTACTATCGTACTTAAGAAGCTATAGAAAGAGAACTACTCCTAACTTAAGTTATACCGACTAATTATACTTCTAAATATAATAGGTAAGCTCTTAAAAAAAATAGTAGTAAGAAGGCTTATAGAGTTCGTAGAAGAATATAAAGTCCTACCGGAGGAGTAAATAGGAGGGAGGGTAAAGAGATCTACCCTTATAGCGGTAGAGCTTATTACGGAATAGATTAAGTATATATAGTACTACGGAAAGAATAAAGTAGCGTTACTCCTCTTACTTAACATCTTAGGAGTATTCGATAACGTCTTATATAAGAGACTAATATATATCCTAAGGTAAAAGAGAATACCGATATAGATAGTTAAATTTATATAGTCGTTCCTAAAAGAAAGGATAACCTAACTACTCCTAGGGAGATATAAGTTAGCCCCTATCTAGATAAATATAGGAATACCCTAAGGATTAACCCTCTTACCGATACTCTTCCTTATATTCGTAGCGGATCTCCTACTAAAGCTTAAATCGGATAAGATATTAGCATCGGGATTTATCGACGATACTAATATCCTAGTATAGTTAGACTCTATAGAAGAGAACTATAGAATCCTAGAAACGTAATATAAGGAGTATAAAATATAGGTACGGAAATATAAAGCTAAATTTACGCCGGAGAAGTACTAACTAATCTACTTTAGTAAAGCGAAGATAAAATATAATATAAAAGCGCCGATTATAATCTAGGGATACCTTACTAAACTTACCTCGGAATTACGAGTCCTAGGAATATAGCTAGACCCGAAACTAAGCTAGGGCCTATAGGTTAAGAAAGTATAGATAAGAGCTAACGCGAATAGGTAGTTTATCGAAAGACTAATAGTATTAATATAGGGAATAATATTTAATAAAGCGAAGACTATATATAAAGTAATTATCTATGCAGTCCACCACGCTTCCGACCGTTGAGTGAGTGAATGAACGAGAACATATCGTGTTTCTAGGCTGCCTACATGTGACGGTGAGTCACAGGCAAGGGCCCGGTCGCTACATTGTGCGCTATAGAAATTTACATACAAACAAACTACGCGGGCGGGGGGGCGGGTATAGCGGTTATAGCACCGTAGGTAAGTAAAGGGAAGAAGGAGGGTTAGCACCCGGAGAAATAGCTTTGTCGGCCGTATATAGACCCCCGCATCTATATAGTCTACTACGCTTCCGACCGTTAAGTAAGTAAATAAACGAGAACATATCGTGTTTCTAGGCTGCCTACATGTAACGGTAAGTTATAGGCAAGGGCCTAAATAGTAGCCTAAACTCCCGCTAAACACGGGCTAATGCCTTGTTGCCTTATCGTTATCGTGTTAAGCACTTTTGCTAGCGCCGTTTTATAAAAAGGGCTTTAAACGCCTCCGCTCGTTGCTTAAGCCTTCCTCGAGAGGCTTAATATCGTATCTACCGTCGTCTTTACATAGCGCTTATACGCCGATAACTTCTACCGACCTAGCATTATTATTTCCTCCTCCGAATAGCCGTTGTTCCTTACTTATTACGCCCCTCCTTATCTCAGTAAATAACCTATAACCCCTATTATATTGAAACCGCGCTCTTATAGCCTATCTTACATCCATGTGATTATCTTACTCTTTAGAAAACCCGATAGGCCGTCGCTCGTCGAAGATAGTACGAATAACGGTGCTATAGGGTGCCTTAGCTAGTAGATAAATAAGTTTGTTATATAGTAGAACGGGCAAATCGGGGTATGTGTTACTACTATATAGATGTCGATACTATAGTTTAACGTGTCCGTCTTCGAGCGCTTAAGGCGGACGATAACCTATTATCGTTCCTCGTCTAGTATAATATCGGCCCTTATTACATGTTCTATTAGCTAAATAGGGCTATTAGTATTATCTTTCGCTTCGTACGTGAGTTCTCCTAGCCTAAATAATCCCCCGAAGGCTAGCGATAGTGCCGCATTAAAATTAAGTTCGTCCTTTATCTTCGGAGGGTTATAGAGCATAGCTTCTACTATCTATAGTATTACCGGTTATCGATCCTTCCGCGTTGTTAGATTAATGTTAACTAAGCCCTAGAGGTATCGTTTAATAGAGGGTTCGTTAAAAACACGCGTTAAGAAGTAATAGTCTACGTAGTACGATCTTATAGCGTTTATGTATATAGATAGACTTTCACCCGTAATAGCGCTTAGTCCGAGTATCTTATGTTTAATAAATGCTATTAGCATCGGGTATGTTACCGGCTAAGGTTATTCGCCGTTCCTCGCGTAGAGGGCTATGTACTAGTTAATCGCCGTGCTATAGGCGCTTCGCGTTGTCTTCTTTAGTCCTCGCTACATAATATAGGCGAGGCTAGGCGTTAGATAATAGTAGGTAAATTCTTCCGGTAGGTTATCGTCCACTATAAGCCGTTAGTAATTATCGTCGGTTGAAACCGTAATAATACGTCTACTAGGCTATTATCTTATAATAACAGCTATACTAGTTTAATTGAAATCTCTAGGTCTACCGCCATAAGTAGTAATTCTCGTAGGATCTTATTTGCTTCTACTCGAAGACGTTAATGGAGTAGTCCGTTATATGTAGTAGCGCTATCTATGTAGATGTGTAGCCGCTAGTAGCGCTATTATTCACACTACTACTTAATAGCTTCTAGTATTACCGCTACCTCTATAGTGTTAATATGGTCGTAGTTATTATCGCTACGCTCCTTCGCGAAGTTTACCGATATACTATTAATGTTGCTCGGCTAGTTAGAGTCGTTACCCTTATACTAGAATGCTATAATGCCGACATTTAAGGCGTCGGTAAATAGTTAGATTAATAGTAGTTAGGTCGTGTCGAGGAGGCGTGTACCTATAGAAAGCCGTAAAGCTAATTACTACTATTATAAGTCGTTACGGAGGTCGCTATATATGCGACGAGGTATCCATTTTCGGTCTCTAAAAGCTACGATAAATAAAAAAAGCGCCACGTTAAATCCGCGTCTAACGTCTACTACATTTACTACCTATAATAGGTAGCCTATAAGTGTTTATACGGTGTCTAAGTCTAGGCAGCCTTTCTCGAGTATTATTAATAACTCTTCTAGTAACCTAACTATTTTTTCTTATAATAGTTTAGCTAGCATTAACTTTATGTTAACTTTAATACCGAGCACTTTAATTGTTGTTCCTTCCGCGTCCTTCTTATCGTTCCTTAGTATACCTAGGAAGGTTGTTATCGTAATCTATGCTATACGGATAGCGGAGGTTCTTTATATAGCGGGCGGCACGATGAATATAAAGTCGTCGAGGTAGTGGTGCATAGCGACCTACCGGAGGCTCATTACGTTTAAATGCCGGCGTAGAATCTAGTGAAGTCCTTCTACAAAAAGGTTAAATAGGTATAGTACCGTACGGAGCCCGAAGGGCAGTACATTTTCGTAGTAGACTAAACCTTACTAATATAACCCTAGTAAACGCCGTTATGTCATCGCGACTAGCACTATTCTAAATACTGCCTTTACATCTCTTTTAATTATCGTATAGTTCTTCCCTACCGCGATTATACTAGTAACAATATCGTCGAATATATCGTACGTAATCGTACCGTGTTCTCGTGGTATAGAGTCGTTAATTAATAGGCCTTTAGGGTAGGACAAGTTATAAATCCGGCGGAAGCCTCTATCGTGCTTTAGTACTAGGCCTTACGGTAAAAGCACTACACGTGTCCCGGGCTCGTAATCGTTATGCTCGTAACTAAGTACCCGATTAGATTCCTCCTACGTAAGTTTAGTAATGCGACCGGCTTCGAGCTCTACCGAGAGTTGCCTTATTATCTCTATAGGGTTAAGGGTAGCTAATCCATAGTTTAAATGCGTAACCCTAATCTTCTTAGCATTTTTAGTATTAAACTAATGCCTACTATTTTAAAGGCTAATGTTAGCTCTAAACTTTATTACATAATATAGGACATGTAATAGGTTTCTAGGGTATTCGTAAAGGGCTTACTACTATGCCGTAGCCTATAATAGTATCGAATTTAGTAGAAGGGGAATTTCCGATAAATAGATGTTATAAAGGAGTATAGTGTTAGGACGTTAGTGCCTTAGAGCCTTATCGTTATCGTGTTAATTACTTTTGTTAGCGTCGTTTAGCAAAGACGGCGTTAATCGACTCGGCTCGTCCTCTTCTAGTTAGTACTAGAGGTCTTCGGGCTCTAGCTCGTTAAACTTCGGATAGACCGAGTTAATAGTCCTATATACTACGTCTTTCTTAGGGTCTTACTTACATTTTAGGTAAGCATGCATGCGGAAGTAGGTAGGATAATCTAGTTTGTCGTAGTTCTACTACCTATAGTACTACTTAGCGTACTTGTCCTTAAATTGTTAGCGTTATTGTTTAGTCTAGTTAGCCTATTTCGGAATGTTAGAAGGTATTATTAATACTAAGGCGAAGGTCGTCGACGATAATAGTAAGACCGCCGAGCCGTTAGTACGACGTTTTTCCGGTGTAACTAGCTAACGTTGTTAGCTTACCTAGCGATTATTAAACCGCTAGCGCTCCTTACTCTAGTAGATACTATCGTGTGTAACATTCGGTGTTATTTTTAGGAGGGCCTCTTCCGGCATTTCGTAAGTAGAAGTAAGGTAGTTATCGTTTATTGCCTTTATTAGGGTAATAAGAGCGACCTCCCTTATATACCGGTCCTAGTCGTACGTTTAGTATAGGGTCTAGATACGGTACATAAATGCAGTTATGCGCTAAAGGAGCTTAACTAGCCCTCTAGACATAGGGTTGTTGCCGTACAGTATAATTAGGATTACCTAAAAGATGCTAAAGACCCTAAATAGTATTGTAATTAAATTATACGGCACCTATTCTAGTAGTACCTTATAGGTAATTATCTTTCCTTCGAGGACGTTATAGATACTATACGTAGTTCTTTCTAGCGATACTAATCTATGTAGGTCGTTAGGTACTAATTTAATGAGGTTAAGTAGGTTGAAAGTTAGGTTTTATATCGCGTTGAGGTGCTTATTATTAATTAAGGAGAGCACGATAGATCGAATAAAGGCCTTATTCTCCCCTATAATTAACTTATAAAGAAGGACTTATTACTCACCTTCTAGTTGTAATGAAGTAGGCGTAGAAAGCGGCATTACATGTAGAAATAGTTATTAGATAGGTAGCTATTACGGTTGCTAATTAACTATCGCGTTGAAAGTGCTAAGGTATTAGGCCCAAACTTCTATAGAGGCATTCTATAGTAGTACGCCTAGTAGAGGTCGACCGTTAAACTATTACGGTTATTGCGGTACCGTTAGCGCCGCCGTAGGTCTCTAGTTTAAAGAGCCTAGTTAGGCGTAGATTATGTTGTTAATGTTTATATCTTCTTCTTCGTCGCTTTCTATGCTTTGTGTAGTTTATGTATCGTTAGAGAAAGGGTTATTTTCGTGTAAGAGTATTTACGACGAAGGTGCTACTCTACCCCTTATCGAACCCCTGCTAGTACCTCTTTATCTTCTAACCATCGCACCGACCCGATACTAAGTCGATAGTACTATCTATAAGAACTATTAGCTACTCCTCGTAATAGTGATTACGAGTAGTATTAATATCGTATAGTCCGTATAGCGGTTATAGCACCGTAGGTGAGTGAAGGGAAGAAGGAGGGTTAGCACCCGGAGAAACAGCTTTGTCGGCCGTGCATAGACCCCCGCATAAAGCCGGCTATACTATACGGGGCCTAAGTCTAGGTAGTATAAGATAAGACCCCGAAGAGGATTATAGAACCGATTAATAGAGTCTAAGCCTAATACCTAAGAAGAGTTACGGGAGTATATAAGTCTACCCTAGCTAAGGTATTAGAAATAGAGACGGGATCGCTACTAATATAATAATATCTAAAAGGAATAAGATACTAATACGTAATTAAGATAACTCTATACCCGGCTTAAGAAATTATTAAGGAAGCGCTCGGGAAGATCTATAACTAAGTACCGCTAAGTAAGAGAAGGGTTTATAGACCCGAGTAAAAGGTATAAAAAGAAGAAGATCTAGCCCGAGGAATAGAAACCTTATATAAAGTATTTTAAGCTATAGAGAAGAGGGAGGGAAGAAAAGGGTAGAGTATAGTAGAGGAGATAGCGAGAATACTCTAGGAAGAAGAATAGAGAGAAATACCGAGAAGAAGAGGGATACTAAAAGTATTAACGACCTTCGGAAGTAATAATAACCGGATCTATAAAGACCTAAAAAGGGCGGAAGTAAGTATAGCGATATAACTACGCTCCGAGTATATCGGTCTTAAAGCTTACCTATACTAAAGAAGAGTCCTAGGGATAGAAAGTAAAGCTTACCTATATAGCTACCCGTCTTAAAACCCTAAATATATACTACTAGTATATAAACGATAGAGGAAAGGAAGGAGCGAGTAGAGGTACTAAATAAGAGAGAGGGAATACGATAAGATTATTATAAATAAAGAAGATATTAGAAGAATTATAAAGTAAATTATTAGAGAGGGATACCTCGAATAATACGTACTAGCCTAGGAGATAGAGAAGTAGATAGAGAAAAGGGGGGAGGAGAAGGAGGGGAGTAAAGAGGAGGGAGTATTAGGGTAGTAGGTAAAGTAGTTAGTAGGTAAACTCTATAATACTAGTATACCTTAGAGGAAGTTAAACCGAAGGACGAAGGAAGGGAAGAAGTAACGAGGGTAAGGAGGAGAGGTTTTTACTAGCGAGCCTAGTTTCCGTTTTATAGAATATATATAGCGTTAGACCTATATAGGCCGATAGGCACTAAAATAGGTAAATAAGAGATCTATCTATCAATCTATCTATTTATCTAGATAGGGGCTAACTTATATCTCCCTAGGAGTAGTTAGGTCGTCCTCTCTTTTAGGAATAACTAGACGAATTCGACTATCTATATTAGTATTCTCTTTTACCTTAGGATATATATTAGTCTTTCGTATAAGATATTATCGAAGGCTCCTAAGATATCGAGTAAGAGGAGTAACGCTACTTTATTCTTTCCGTAGTACTAAATATGTCTAATCTATTCCGTAATAAGCTCTACCGCTATAAGGGTTAATCTCTTTACCCTCCCTCCTAGTTACTCCTCTAAAAAGGACCTAAGATACTATACAATTATATAACTTCGAATAGCGACGACGACGGCGACGACGACGAGGCCCCCGGGCGAAGGAAGCGAGTAGAGGGAAACGTATAAGAGGGCGTAGGAGATAGTAATAGCGGCCGATAGGGAGGTTCCGGAAAGAGCGCTAAAGATAATAATAGTAGAACTCTTAGGAGGACTAAAAGTACTAAAGAACGATATAAGGATAATAGTCGATAAAGTAGTAGGAATAGCTATAGTAAAAGTATAGAAGGGAGCCCTTCTAGCTCTAAGAACTAGCTAAGATATATAGGTAAAGGTAGCTAGTCTTAAGGAGAAGAAGATAGCTATTAAGGTCTACATTATAGACCCCTAGGAATAAGAGGATCTCGATAAGATAATAGGGAAAGAAATCGTCTAAAAAATAGGGATAAAAGAGATTATAGGGGTAAGGAAAGATAGACGCGGAGTAGTTAAGCTCTATACGGTAGCGGAGGGGGATATAAAGAAGCTTAAAACCTAGAAGGGGTAGATAACGAAGATTAGAAAGACGGCGAAGGTCTCGCGCTAGTAGTTTATAGTTATAGCCTATAGTATAACTAGAATATTTAAAATATAAGACTACATTACCTAGCTTTAGAAGGAAAACTAATATATATACCTAGGGATCTAAATTACTAAGGTAGCATAGGTTAAGAGAAAGATCGAAGATATAAAGATAAGGTTATTACTTATTATATAGGTAGGGAGTATAGAATAGGCTAATATACTTCTAGAAAGGGGACTCTTCTAAGATTACGAAAGGATAGATACGGAAATCTATATAAATACTTATAGGATCCTATAGTACTATAAGTACTAGTAATACGGACACCTAGTAGTAAGGTGCCTAAAGACTATAAATACGTACTCCTACTATATATAAGGATACTAAGTAAAGGAGTATATAGAACCGAAAGAAAACGCTAGGTACGTAAACTACGGAAGAAAATACCCCTCTTAGGCTAAGGAATACCTAGTAAGAATTAGAGCCTAGGAGAGAGCGAGGGAGGCTAGGACGACCTCGCTATAGAGGTACTATACCCCCGAATAAGACGAGCTAAACCGATAGAGAATATATAACCCGAATAAGAGATAAAGGGAGGAGGAAATTACCCCCCCCCCCCCCCCCCCCCCCCCTACCGTAAGGAACTACCCCTAGGTAGGAAGACTACGACATATCGACTAGGCGGGGAGAGACCCTAACTAAAGGAAACTTAACGAGATAGTACCTTAAATAAATAAGGATACTCCTTAGGAGGAGATCCTTAGTTAAGGGGAAAAATAGGACTAGATAGACTAAGCCTAATAAATAATACGACAATGTTAACGATTATATAGTATAACGTTAATAAGAGTAAAGATAAGGTATAAAGAAGCTTCCTCTAAGCCCTTTAACCGAAATACTACTACGTTATAGCGATTTAGGAACTATAGCTAAACCTATACTCTATAAAACCTATAACGGTAAAGGACCTAAGATACTATATAATTATATATAAGACGGGAACGCTAAGAATCTATATCTATATTAGTAAGGAGATCTCTATAGACTTATAGGAACCTATAGACTAAGAGGACGGAGACTCGACTACGATAAGGATATATACCGCCTAAGGCTCGATAAAGATCCATTATATCTATAACCTACCGCCGGAATTAAGAAGTAGTACCTAACTTAATACCTTAATAAGGATCCTAACTATAATATAGAACGATCGGTAGTAGATAATAGTAAGAGACTTTAACCTCTACTACCTACTCTAGGGATCCGACTTTATACCGGTATACTACTTCCTAGCGGGAAAATTAATCGATATAATAGAAAGGGAAGGAATAGAGATTATAACTCTAAAGGGACTAACTACGTAGGAAGCGAGATTAAGTAAGAGTATAATCGACCTTTACTTTATAACCTAGATAATTAGGGAAAGGGTTAGAAAATATATAGTAAATATAGATATAGAATCCTCGTTAGACTACCTACCGATATAGACTAAGCTCGACCTATAGGCTACCTAGGAATAGGAACTCGAAGCTAAGCCTAACTAGAAGAGGGCTAACTAGGAAGAGGCTAACCGGATACTAGAACTAAAGGTCTAGGAGATAGTAGCTAGAGACCTTAGGAACCGGGACGATATCGAGAGAGTAGTAGAGTACCTAATCTAGGCTATATAAGACGCTATAGAAGCTATAATACCCTCGAGTAGACCGTCTAAGTACTAATAACTATACTAGATAGAGGAATATATAGATAGATAGATAGATCTTTCATTTGCCTATTTTAGTGCCTATCGGCCTATATAGGTCTAACGCTATGTATTCTATAAAAAGGAAACTAGGCTCGCTAGTAAAAACCTCTCCTCTTTACCTTCGTTACATCTTTCCTTCCCTTATCCTTCGGTTTAACTTCCTCTAAGGTATACTAGTATTATAGCGTTTACCCTCTAACTACCTTACCTACTACCCTAATACTTCCTCCTCTTTTCTCCCCTCCTTCTCCTCCCCCCTTCTCTCTATCTATTCCTCTATCTCCTAGGCTAGTACGTATTATTCGAGGTATCCCTCTCGAACTATCTATTTCGTAATTCTTCTTATATCTTCTTTATTTATAATAATTTTATCGTATTCTCTCTCTTTTATCTAGTATCTCTACTCGCTCCTCCCTTTCCTCTATCGTTTATATACTAATAGTATATACTTAGGGTTTTAAGACGGGTAGCTATATAGGTAAGCTTTACTTTCTATTCCTAGGACTCTTCTCTAGTATAGGTAGGCTCTAAGACCGATATGCTCGGAGCGTAGTTATATCGCTATACTTACTTCCGCCCTCTTTAGGTCTTTATAGATCCGGTTATTATTACTCCTAAAGGTCGTTAACGCTTTTAGTATCCTATTTCTCCTCGGTATTTCT
>LFZN01000314.1:0-32095 GCA_001578235.1 Pseudocercospora eumusae | reverse complement strand
GCTTAGTCGACTATAAGGTAGTACGATAGACTATAGTTACGAAGTTAAGTACCGAAGCGGAGCTCTATACTCTTAGTTACGCCGGGTCTAAGCTTATCTAGTAGGAAAGATTACTCTAAAACATTAGTCTAGTACTAAACTATCGACCGAAGCTCTTCTATAATAATAAGTAGACCCTAAGGATTATTACCGAAGCATTAGCTCGTCTAGATACTAAAATAAGACACGTCGATATATAATAATGCTAGCTCCGAGAACGATACTAAGACGGAGACCTCTAGGTCGAGTAGCGAGATACTAATAGTATACTAGCCGACGGTCTTATAAAGCTACTAAGCCCGTAACGGTACGAGATCTTTATTCGATAGCTCGGACTATGCTCCCCTAGGCCTAACGGGTCTTCCTAGGGCCTTAACATAAGCCTTTATAATAATATATCTACCTAGATCTAACATCTAGGGCGAGCGAGGTCCTTAAAATACGAGTTACGGGCCTATTATATTTATTTATACGACTATAAATACTTACTTATCGTTTAGTTTACCTATACGCACCTTACCTATAGGGTCTAGGTAGTAGCCGTAGTCGACCTATTAGCTATTACATAACTTTACTTCGCTTTCGGACGAGAAGGTCCGAGCGCTACGCGGCCCGTAGTAAGCGTACGGCCCGCCTATAACTTTTCGTAAACTTCTACTTAACTTTTACTCTTTTTCTTTCTACCCCTCTACTTAAAACTATCCTTAGAGGGCGACCGCTACTATTATCTCTCCTTATCTACCTATTACTTATTACTAGAACGAGATAGACGCGCCTATAGAAAGCTTAAGTTACGAAGAATTCTCTACTCTAGTATAAGAATAATCGGAAGCTATAGAACTTCTCGACGCGATTACTAGTACTACGGGTAAGTAAAATTAACTAGAAACCGAGCGTTAAGTCGACCCTCTAGCCTAGCGCGTAGAATTAGGTATTAGGTATAAGTTCTAAGAAGTAGTTAACTTCGATAAGAATAACCTATTCTCGCGTAAATTAGCTATAAATAACTCGCGTCTACTCTAACCGGGCGAGAGCGCGGCTATAAAGATACTATTAGGAGCGCTTAAGGAAGAGAAGAAGAGAATGTTAGGCGAGAAAATATAGGCTACCGCCTCGAAAGAGTTACTCGAAGACGAGAACGAGAGTAAGGGGGTAAAGGAGGCGATTCGTAGAGCTAAAGAAAATTACCTTAAGGGTATCCGTAAAGCCCGTAACGCCGTAGTAGCTAGAGTTTAGGGCGATATAGGACCTCTACCTCCGCCGTAGAATAAGAAGACGGGTAGGCTATTAACCTAAAATACGCTAAAGAAGACGACGCCGAAGAAGTAGACTAGTAATCGCCTAGTTACTACGCTAGACTCTAGGGCCTTAGAATAAGATATTTAGGACGAGAGCGATACTAAGCGTAAGGGATCTCGCTTAGAAGCTTAGGTTACCGCTAATAAGAGATACTCGGGAGGTACTCGTTAGGCTAAGAGCATCCTAGTACGGATAAAGGGAAATACCGAGAAGATCGTAAATAGCGATATACTACGCGCCTAGAAGGGTAACTTATCTAATTAGAACGAGGCTCTTATAACGTTAGAGAAGAATATATAGCTAGCCTATAAGAAGTAGTTATAGCGTAACGTAAAGGGTAAAGATAAGGGCGAGATTAATTAGGAGGATCTTACCGGCCGTCTCGACGAGAATATAATAGCGAGAGAAGTTTAACACGTTAAGAACGTGTTCTATAACTACCTAATAGACGGCTCTTAGGACGAGTTAATAAAGAAGAACGCTAATCTATAAGCGACTATCGACTAACTTACGTTTCGAAACGATACATTAACTACTTAGCTCTAGAGTATTACTACTTCGCCGACGTAGCTCTAGAATATTACCGCATCGCTAACCGTTAGTACTAGTCGAGGCCGATTTAGAGGTAAGACTATTCTAGGGTTTAGGGGTAAGATACTACCGGGAATAAATATTTAGAACGATCCTCGCCCTATAGCTATTCTAGCCGCCTCGTACTACGACTTCGGTACTAGGTAGCGCGTATAGGACGAGATATTACTAGGAGACCGGCCCTATATCTAAAACTAGCGTTCTCGTTAAGAAACTCCGTTAGAAGACGAGCCGTATATCTAGAAATCTCGTAAGCGTACTACTCTAGTAAAACATAAGGCGAGCGTATCGACCCTATCTAAGTTATAGGAGATAATTAATGACCTAGGGTACGAAGACTATATCCGGAAATAGCTCGAATAGATCGAGAGCCGTAAGAAGAAATAGAACGCGGTAAAGAACATAAAGAAGACTAAGAGTAAGAAGGCTACGACTCGTCTTATAAAGCTAGAACCTATCGACGAGCCTATCGAGATTAATACCGACGACGAGTTATAAGAGCGAGAAAATAGGTGCTCGGTAGCATTCTTATCCTTATATCCTATTTTCGGGGGTATGTTACTAGATATACTAATGTAGCTATAATATGCTATATAAGTTAGTAACGTCCTCTACGAGTTATTTTAGGCCGAGGATGTTTTAGGTATTTATTATTATCGACTAGTATATATACGTTAGGGTCGAGTACGTAGAAAAATTAGACTTGTTTCTACTAAGAAAATCGCCTTCTAAAATGAGTCTCACTGTCCGTGCACCTGCGTGACAGATTGCAACGACATTCTCTCCCTATGGCACAATTGAGGCATTATTATGCAATGCAGGGCAACGTAATAGGGACCAATGATGACTTCACGCTTGGTGGCGTCAAAGTCACTGCCGCTTTCCGAGAATGCCGCACAGCACCTCAGTTCTCAAATTCTGCTCTGCCCTAAGATGCCCTGCATGAACCGGCACAACCAACGAAAGCGTTGTAGTTGGCGAAACCGCTCGCAGGCTCGGCCGTAATGTCGACCCCAGAGCCAGAAACACTGTCAAAGCAGACCGAAACCGTGCCGCTCTTGCCATGAAAGGCTTTGGAGCAGACATTTTGGCCCGCGGATACCGGACACGGCGTTGACTCGTCGCCGATGGTGATGTATGCTGTGCCGGCCTCAGAAGCCAGGACAATTGCAAACACTCCATCTTGAAGGATCTCAGTAATGGCGTAGCAGGTCTGGTAACCATTTACATTGATATCCGACTTGCAGTTGTTGCCCGTGGCATCAGTCGTTCCTGGCGATGCTGGCGATGTGCGGTACCAGTATTCGATCTCATCTTCACCCGCAGCTACTGAAGGAGCGGCATTGGCGGCATTGCACGCGTGTTTCTATGCAGCAATCTGGTATGGAAGAGTTTCCAGCCAGCCTTCATGCGGGTAACCAGTGACATACTCAGCGGCGCCATCTGGAATACCCGTGTCAACGATTGGCCCAATGTAATGCGACTCGCCGTCATCGTTCCAAGTGACAATCTCGACAAAATATGGCAGTACCTCCAGAGTCTGGTTCCAGCGAAGAGACCACCATGCTGTTACCGTGCCAGACCCAGGCTTTATCATATTGGGGAGGGTCTGTATAGAACCAAGGAGAAACTCCCATCATGTAGCTCTTCCCAGCTGGTTTAAGAAAAGTTTGCATCCCATGCATTATCCGCATCAGTGGAGATGTCAACTGGTCCGCCATCTACCAGGTCGACTTGGAAGCCATTTGGACCGAGCGACGTCCAGTCTGGAACAAAGTAAATTCCACCATCGATACTGCTGCGGATTGTGGACCATCCACTGATGTCGCTGTTGCTTGGACCTTCGAAAGCAGACACAAGAGGCTTTCCATCGACTCGACAGGAGAGAAGCTGCAGAGTTAGAAGCAGGAGATGTGTATAGTGATCGAAAACGATGATGCCTCATCTGTGGAACGAATAACGATGACAAGTGAGAACTTTCTATGCCCAACCAATTCGTACTATCAACTACACCTCACCTCACAAAGGCTCCAAGGCTCCCTGCTTCAACATCTCAAACTCGGGAATCTCCCTGACAAGCGGTTTATACCCACCAAGATCCTTGGCATCAACCCAGTTTCCATGAATCTGTTACAAAGTCAGCGACATGGCCCTCGATTTGCTTTCGGTACTCACCTGAGCCTTGATATGAATCGGCAACTGCACAATCGCGACCTCCTTCTCAAAATCCCTCGTATCAAGGACCACAACATCACACCTGCCCACCTTAGGCCTATCCACCATGGCAATAACCCATCCGTCACCCTCAGCCGCGTCCTCACTCCTCGGAACAAACACAGGCTCTTGAATCAGACTATCATCGCCAGCATAATACCACTTCACCTCCCCAGTCCTATGATCAATCTGCGCCAACCCATTCAGCCCCGAATTCAAATCATTATCGCCACCGGAAGAATTCTTCGCAATGAAGACACAAATCCACACAACATGATACTCCCTGCCCATCAATCGTTCATCGATCCTCGGGAATTCCGGCGGACAGTCCAGAATCATTTTCGGATCCGCAAGTCTGCTGCCATCCGGCTCAGAAGCATTGATCTCCCACCGGACGTAATCCGCCTTCGTGTCTTTCGCCGGCATCCTTCCATCCTCGGACGGGAAAAACGGAAACGAATTGTCATGCACCCGACTAGTCTCCACCCAGATTTTCGAAGGATCGGACTCGTCTTCCCAAGCACCCGCCGTATGCACTGCCATGCAGTTGTTCCAGACGTAGTGTCGAGTTTCGCCTTGTCGCCAGCCGCACGGTGGGTTTTCGGCGTCCCGGGGGATGACGATGATGGTGATGCCGCGGGAATAGTTATAAGCCCAGTGATGGCCACCTTTCTTCATTCTCTCAATCGACGCATCGAAGGGCCAGACAAAAAGCAAAAGCCAAGACTTGGTAATGGCGCTGTCGTGGATGAGACCTGGACGGTTTGGTTCGAAGGGCATCTTGGACCAGAATTCGTTTTTGATGTTTCCTTGTCGGTCGATGGTGTAGGAGACGATATCGTCGGTGGCTAAACCTTTCGCTTCATAGCCATGACAGACAAGGGAATCGGTGAAAGGATCGTATTTGGGATGTGCGGTCATGGTTTTTCCCGGAGCGGAGAAAGGGTCGTAACACTTGGTTTCTAGGGTTTCAGGATCCACGGCGTAGGGCAGGGCGCTTTCTTTCATGGCGAGGAGGTCTAGTCCAACCTATTAGTAAGACATCTATATCTAGATACGATAATACGTACGGCCGCCCCAGAGCATGAGGTTTGTGTTCGCCGTGCTATCGACTGCGGCGCGCACGCAGGGATGATGGGTAAATGGGTTGCGATAAAGCCCAAAGAGAGCTTTTCCCGCGCGACGTTCGAGTTTGTAGCGTTGTGTCTCGACGTATCGATTCTTCATGTCCACTCGGCCGTTGTGGAAGCGGAAAGCTGAGATGTTGCCATCACCGTCGATGGGCACGTTGCCTTCAACGGGTGGCACGAATGGATCGACCATGACTCGATAGAATGTCCCGTCGATCTCCTTTGGTACGGTGCCATATACAACAAGATCGGCAACTTCACCTTCAAAGCGATAAGGTAGGTTGGATCCATAGAGATCGACTGCCAGCGGCCATTTGCTTTTGAGCTCGGTTTTGACGTCGCCATTCGTTGGTGTGTTATGGGCGTCAATTGAACCATTTTGAGTAGCGTGATTAGGGTCTGGATCTTTGTCGTTGCCCCACTTGTCCTTCATCTTGTCGTGGTAAAAATGAACTACGACCGACATGTTGGCGATGCAGAAGAGACCTGAATAATTCCTGAGAGTTGTTGCTGATAGCTACGGAGTACTGGCTTGTGTAGTACTGTATAGTCAAAGCTATATGTACTTACAGACCGACCAGCCAGTAGTCGATTGGGGTATCGGCTCTTGTTTCGGATGTGCAGTTGTCTTGAGCTTACGGTAGTAGAAGTGGAGTAGCCACGGCAGTTCCTTTTGCGATGAATTGGTCTGGAGGCTAGTACGAATGATTCTTAAGAATCGTGATGTTCGAAGGTCAGCTCAGCGGAATGGAGACCATGTCATTCGTCAGCAAAATGTTGCCAACCCTGCATCGGCAGTTGTATTGATTCACTCGGCTCATCAGTACCATACCCAGCATGATCCGCAATTTTTCTCAAGTCAGGTGACCCTGGATAGCCTGCACGGGACGATACGAGATGCTGTAGGGGCAGGCTGGAGCGCCAACGAGGAGCAGACGACTGCAGAAGCGAGTAGTGGAAAGGCAGACCTAGATCAGGCCCAAACGAGTCCCTGGCAGAAAGTCAGTAGGTTTTATAATAATAATAGCAGCGGCTACCTCCAGCAGAAATCCACGTTGTGTTTCCGCCTCCTTCCCCGATCGCCCTCCCCCGCCCACCGCGTCCCCGCGGCTCATCTGTGTCAGTGTCCAGGAACATGCCTGTCTCCTCCGCGATCTTCCCCAGGTCAGCTGATTTCGAAGCAGGGGATGAGTTCGGGAGAAGCGGCTGTCTGATGAGGCTGAAGTATGCAAGCGCGGCTGATACGGTAAGTACGTACGGTACGCCAGATCGCACGCAGGGAATCATAGGAGGCAATGAAACACACATGCAATACACAGCGCCTCGCCCAGCGCATGATCGTCCTCTATATACCCAAAGTGAATTCGACACCGACGTCGATATCACGAGCTGTAAAAGAAGAACTTTTGTTAGCATGATGCAATCTCGACTGAAATCAATGGTATTGCTGCAAGTCTTACCAATCTTCACGACTTTGGAAAATTGCACACTCTTCTCAGCTGCTGTCTGGAGGTCATCGATCGAGAAGATCTTGAGACCGCTCTCGTTGATTAGCTTCTGTGCTTGTTCCATGTTGGTACCCTGCAATCTTGCAATGACTGGTGTTCGGAGGTTCATGCTCTCGACGACGGAAATGAGACCCTTGGCGATAGCATCGCAGCGGACGATACCCCCGAAGATGTTGACGAAAATGGCAGTGACCTTGGGGTCGGAGGTGATGAGGTCGAAAGCCTGCTTAATGGCTTCTGGGGTCGCTCCGCCACCGACGTCGAGGAAGTTGGCTGGGCTACCTCCGTTCAGCTTGATGATGTCCATTGTTGCCATGGCAAGACCGGCGCCGTTGACGAGACATCCGATATCACCGTCCAGCTTGATGAAGTTGAGACCAGCCTCGCCAGCCTTGACCTCATCAGGATCCTCTTGCGAGACATCTCTCCAGCTAAAGATCTCTTTTTGTCTGAACTCAGCGTTGTCGTCAAAGTTGAGCTTGGCGTCCATGCAAAGGACTTGGTGGTCGGAGGTCTCTGAAAGTGGGTTGATCTCGATTTGTGTAGCATCCTTCTCCATGAAGATCTTGTAGAGCTTCTTGATGGTATCTGCAGCGGGCTTGATGCATTGCTCCGAGAAGCCGAGCTTGGTGGCAACATCGTTGGCCATCTCGTCAGTCACGCCCTTGTGGATGTCAATCTTGGTGGTGATGATAGCCTCTGGGTTCTCCTTTGCGACAGTCTCAATGTCCATACCACCCTGGCTGGAAGCGACAATGACAGGCGCTTGGCTGCCACGGTCCATGAGGATGGCCAAGTAGAATTCTCTCCTTGCGAACTTGCGCTCGACAATGTATACGGAGTTGCAGATTCTGCCCTTCTCGCCAGTCTGCTTGGTGATGAGCTTCTGGCCGATCATCTGGTCCGCGAGAATGCTGGCTTCTCTGGGCGAGTAGACTATCCTCACGCCTCCCTTGAAGCCATTGGAGAAGTGACCCTTTCCTCGCCCTCCAGCCAGTACTTGGGCCTTGATGACCATGTCCTCTCCCCCGATGGTCTTGGCCACCTCTTCAGCCTCCTTCGCCGAGTGAGCGACATTGCCTCTCGGGACACCGATGCCGTAGGAGTCGAGCAGCTGAGCGGAGCGGTATTCGTGGATGGACAAGTTGCGGACCTGCTGTTGCGCAGCCTAGGGTGTAGATAAACTTTTAGCACATGCGCAGCTACGGCTGTCGGTGAGTGAAGTGTGGCCTACCCGGAAGCTCTGCAGGTTGGAGGCGATCTGCCTGCTGCTTCTCGCGAGCTTGAACATCTTGTCTGCGCTCGCAAAAGGGTGTGAGAGAGAAGTGTTTCTGCTGGCAAACTGCAGCTCTCCGTTGCCGTTGCCGAGACGAAAGAAGCAAGCTTCAAGCGCGACTTCCTTTCCCGGCCTTTTCCGAAGCGCGATCAAGAACTACACCACCACACAAATCTCCTATATGGCTGCCACCCAGGCTAGTGAGGCCGATATATGGCTCAACAAGCTCGCTTTGAAGCAGCAGGAAGCCCCATCATTGTTTCCGCACGTCAAGGGACACATCTCACAGAATCTGGGAAATGACGAGGAAGATTTCGATGCGCTGGACGACACAGCAGGGCTGGGAATGCCAAAGAAAGATGTCTCGGAGAGAGACTCGCAAATAGATCTTCTGCTCAAGAAGCGCAATATGTCCAACGATCGCCTATTGGAAACTCTCATTGGCAAGAAGGCCGCAGATGCGAAGCGAAGATCCCAAGCTGCGTCCAAGAGCAATATCGCATCAAATCATGCAGCACCAAAACCCATGACCTCTTCTTCCAGGTCGCGAGAAGAAGACAGCGACGACGAAGAGGAGATGAGTCGAGTGTCGGCGTTCACATCAAAGAGGAAGACAAGACACAGAGACCTGCCAGCATACACCGTCGGTGGTGCGGATTCTCCGGCTCGTGTGGACATTGATGCACAGCCTGAAGATCCAAGGGAGGATCTGGCGACTGTCAAAGCACTGGCGAATGGCGACCAAGCACAGAAGGAGAAGAGCAGCGGAGAAGAGCAGAAACCTAGCAAGAGGAAGGCGACCAGTTATCTGGACGAGCTTTTAAGCATTAAGAAGAAGAAAAAGAAGAAGGGAAAGGGAAAGACATAGACTGATATGACAAGCTCTGAAGCTGACCAGACTCAGAGATACTGCGGGCAACTCCCTTGCTACAGTGGCGTTTTGGCATTTTCAGAGATACCCAATAGAAGACAAAAGAACAGTCCAAGACGAGAAATCGCATTTGAGCTTGATACTACGACCGTTTTGATCGCACAGGTCCGGCAAAAGCTGTCACGCTTATTCTTCACAGACCATGACGCGACACGAACCCATGGAAGTGGCCATCACGATACGAAGGACTTTCGATTCCTGTTATTCCCTAACAATCAAACTCGCCATTCCCATCCCAGTACCAATACACATACTAACCACACCCATCTCCTTCCCTTGCCTCTCAAGTTCCGGCAAAAGCGTCGCCAACTGTCTCGCACCCGTAGCACCAAGCGGATGTCCCAGCGCAATAGCACCACCCTTGGGATTCACAAGTTCCGGATCAATTTCGAGCTCCCTCACACAATACACAGCCTGACTCGCAAACGCCTCGTTAATTTCCCAGATTCCAATATCCTCTCTCCTCACATTCGTGTGCGCCAAGAGCTTGGGAATCGCAATCGCAGGACCGATGCCCATTTCATCAGGTTTGCAACCCACGACTTGGGTGCCTGCCCATTTCCCGATGATGTGGGATGTGAGGCCTAGTTCGGAAGCCATAGATCTTCTCATCATGAGTGCAGCAGCAGCACCATCGGACACTTGACTTGAATTTCCTGCGGTCGTAGCTCCACCTTCTTTAAACGCAGCCTTCATGGTCGATAATTTCTCGACACTCGAATTCGCTCGGATCCCATCATCCTGACTGACAGTAATCCTTTCAACTTGTTCCGGATGCTCAGGGTCGGGAATGCATCTCGTTTCCACAGACACGATTTCTTTATCGAAAAGTCCATCCTTTTGAGCCCTGGCGGCTTTCTGATGCGAAGACACAGCAAACTCATCCATTGCTTTTCGATCTACGCCGTAGCGTTCGGCTACGTTTTCTGCCGTCAAGCCCATGGACATGATGCATTCTCGAGCGTCTTTGACGTGACTGTTTTTGAGATCTTCCCATAATTGTGTTGGAATTGCTCGAGAACCGTAGTTTCTTGTCATGCTTTCCATTCCGCCTCCAATACCAATATCGATCTCGCCGGTAGCGATTGCGTTGGCTATTCCTGTTATGGCTGCTAAGCCGGAAGAACATGCTCGGTTGACGGTTTGGAAGGACGTTCGATCGTGCACACCGACATGGAGAGCTGCCATTCGACCTGCTTTGCTGCCGCCAAGTTCTGACAGGACTGTCCCGATTTGGATGTCGTCGATTTTGCTTGGATCGAGATTTGGTGTTGCGGCTAGGGTCGCGCGGAGTACGTGGGCGAGGAGTTCGTGGTCGTAAGCATCCTTGAATCCGCCTTTCTTCGCTTTTGTTACGGGTGTTCGGAGGGCGGAGAGGAAGACTATGTCGTCGGCGTGTTTCTTGAGGATATTCTTTGTGCCTTTCTGCAGGTAGCCGGCCATTTTGTATTTCCTATGCTGGTGCTGGCTTTGGTTCTGCTAGATCGTCTAGAGCTATGCTCAAGCTGACTCGGCCGGTTATGAGAAACTTGGAGATTAGGAGCGCGATGTAAGCCAGACCACAGAGGATGGCGAGTATGTACAGCAGTAGAAGGAGAGAGAATGGAGACCTACGGTTCATGAAGGCGAGGCGAGCATATGGCGTGGTGTGTCTAACTTTTGGTCAATGCTCTGGACGATGTCGGGGAAGGGGAGATCGACGTCGGGAGTTGCTTCGGATGTGGACAGGGTGCATGAGCCGATGGGGTAAGAGTTCAGCCGGAAGACTTCACCTTTTCTCTTCTGTGGTCTGTGAATGCAACAACTTGTCCTATGTTCGCAATTGGACTATTGAACTCCTTCGATGAAGGTTAAGGCAGCATCTGAAAGTCACATCTATCGCCACTTGCCAGAGAGGCCCCTCAGACCGACATTCATGCTGCATCCGATTGCCTTAGGCACAGCATGCCTCTCAGAGCGATCTCAATGTGAGGTTACGCTTCGAGCATCACATTTCACTTCCACTACATTTGTCTTCACAAAGGCGAGGTATCGATGGTGTTGAGATCTCCGCCGACACAGGCCAATCAATTATCCTCCTTAGAACGAATCAGGCTGTGTAGCGAGGTGAGCCGTTCAATTCAGTGTGAATCTCTGCTTCTCTCAGACTCCCGAAGTATTGAAGATGCGGAGGTGGTGGGCTGGGACTGTCACCGCATCAGCACTGCTGCGAACAAGGAAGCAACGAAGACGATCTTCGAAGACGAGCCCACTCTCGAGACCTCGATGTGACGAAGTCTGATTGCAATCAAGGTGCTATAGTTGTACATGACTGACTGGACGAGGCTTGAGAACCCTAGTTGCTTCAATGCCACGCCACGGAAACTTGTCGCAGCCTTGAGCAACATCAAGCTCTTTCTACTCTCAAGCGGTCACTCTCTCCTACCGCGTCCCTTATATAGTAGGGCTTGCTAGACGAACAAAGCCGGTATTTGCTCCATATTTCCCAGAAAATTAAACCTGTTGATTTTGTGACGAACTGCTACAGAGTCATCAATCTATCGGCAATCGGGAAAAAAAAATCGAACGATGGAAATCACAGGATAACAATCGACGCGTTCGTGAAAAAGACTACCAACCAGATGCTATCGTCCACCGTACTGAAGAAAGCCATCACCAACCCCAAATATTCTCGTCCTAGCGACATACTCACCTACGTCGCGACCGTGTTCGCAGCACTTTGGACTGCATTCACTTTTACTCAACGTCGCCCACTTTCTGAAGGATGTCCTCGAATTCTTGTGGTATACCACCATGGCTGTGCTGCAGTAGGTATCCTTGGACCTTGATACAGGGACGGTAGTGCTCTAGCTAATCTCGGATCCTGTTACTTAGGGTAATGTATTGGGAGTACGACGAACCATTGAGTGGAGAATTGTTTGCGCTCTTCGTCGGTACTGTCCTCGCTATTCTCCTCACATTGTGCTGTCTAGTTGCCGGAGCTATGAATTTGGCGAAGCCTGTTGATAGGAAGGAGGGCGAGGTGGATATATAAAGAAGCTTGAGAGGCTGAGGCTGCTTGCTATCTATTTCCGCCGCTCAGGCTTGATCACAACTAGATAGCAAGATCGGAGATCCTTTACTGAAGGGTTGATTCTCTCAGTATGGTTCCAGTCTCTATACCCGTCTTGCGACTAGCGAGCACTCTGTACAAGATCGCATGGAATGCTTGAAATATCTGTTCAACCGTGTTGCGCTCTGACTTCACTTGCTTCAAGAGCCAACAGAGTAACAGTTGTATTCTCTGAAAATAACTGCTGACACCGGAGCGATCGCTTAGAGTTCCAAAGTGAGGTTCTAAGACATGCTCACCTACCTACCTTATGCTCTGTGATTTTTACCCACCGCAAGAGCTAATAGAGTCACATCCAAGTTCCAATGTGCGTCTACTGCCATTCGAGCGGTCGCTGCGCTTGAGTCGAGGAAGCGGAGTAACGAAGAACGAAATCCGGCTGCGAGGAGAGTCTTGACAATGTAGCCCAGTCTTAATACTTCAGCTATCCTTTTCATAGTTCCAACCCTATTCGGCGAAGAACAGAAGCTGCAGGCTATGGTTGCTGTGGCTTCGCTTTAGTGGACTAGTGCAAGACCTTAGACAGGCCAGGAGCAATCAACCGTGGCAAGTATTGAGAGCTTGCCCAGTGCTAAGTCGGAAATTTTCAACACGGCCTCTAGATACTGATTGTAAAGGCGCGAATGTTGTAGGAGATGCTCCACGCCTCACAAGAGAAACCGTGATTCTTGATGCTGCGAAGTCTTTCAGTCGTATGTGTTGCAGCTTCTCGTGCAGCCCGTCGCTACACAATCCACGAAAGGCTAGATAACAGCGCTCCCGAGGTGAGTAGCTTCATCTGAATGAGTCTACACCTTCTGAAATCGTATATGCACGGCAATGCTTCCATAGAGGGTGGCTTAATCTACGGGCTTGAAGGCCAGACCGCAGCAGAAGTTGATACTTCGTGCGAGGCAGTATATGGTGTCACCTCGACCTCCATGGTCAAACAAGGCGCTGTAGCGGTCAATCGACCTTTCAGATCTTTCAATTGTAAAGACGTGAGTAGAACTCGTTGTCATATTGACCACCAGAAAGAAGAGCGCAGTTCATAGGTGCTCTGTGGTTGCGGGCCGCAGCGGAACTGATCTCTGAGTTTTCCCATGCACGAGAGACTCACAGAAAAAGCGATCTCGGGTAAATAGCGCAGCCGTTTTGAGAATGCATGAAGTACGACCGGCGTTCATCCACTTCCTTTAGCCTTGGTCATCGGACCCCAGTTTTCTCTAGGATTCTGCTGGTATCGCACGATCTTCTTAGTCGATGTGTCTTTGCCCAACACTTCATCAAAGACGACCTTCTTCTTCGATGATTCAGCACCATCGTTCTGCCGTTGACTTTCGGTAACGATTTCCGGTGAAGCATCATCGCTACGCGGCTCGTCCTTCGCGATGATCTCGTGCTTAGCTTGAGCAGAATTCATGATCTTCCAGCCAGCTTGAGTATCCCTGAGCGCTCCTTCCTTGATGGGCTGCTTTTGTCGTACCCACTCGCGCATGACCCTCCAGATGACACTCCAGGGTGCATCAGTCTTAATACTGCCAGGCTGGCAATGGCTTCGTGTAACGATATAGCCCAGGCCTCGAAGCGCGCCGCGTACTGCTGCATCCTTGGGCGCAACGCAATGGATGACCTTTGACAGCGCAGAAGGAATGAAGAAGAATGGGTGCGAATCAATGGCTTCGGGCGGCACTTTTGGAACCATTTCGTCTCCTTCCTCGCGCTTGTCCGGACCAACATACGTAGTGACTTCTGCGTTGACAGAAAGCTCGTCTAAGGCGGTCGTAAGCATGCCCTCAACTCGTGCCTTGGTCTCGTAGGTCTTCGAGTCTGCCGTTTCAAGGTCGTCCAACACTTTGTGGATGAATGCCGCATTGTGGATCGGGCCGCCCCACATCGGTCCAGCGATGTGTGTCTTGCTACCACAATGCTCGCAAAGTCGATCGACACCTGGAGCCTGTGCTATCGTGTGCTTGTACCATATCGTGCCATTCTTCGCCGCCTGCTTGGTGTTTCGGCCAATCATGTTCGTGTGCCAGGCCCCACAACCATTGTCGCAACCGTACACAAGCATGGTCTTACCAGCGAGGAATTTGACATCTGCAGGGCTCTTGCGTATGCGAATGAAGGTGCGAGCATAGAAGTCAATGCTGAGGGAAAGAAGTGGTTCGATGGCCATCCCATGCCTTGCCGCAGCACTTGCTACAGAGTTGATGATGAGCCGCAAACCGCCTTCATGCATATGCGAGCCTTTGATAGGCATGCCACCGTAAAGCGCGAATGTCTTCTCGCAGTAGCCAAGACTGGCAAAGACACCGGAGTCGGTGCATGTGACACATAACAAGCCGCCGTCGTTGATAGCTTGCAAGGCCGCATCGATAAATGGAGCGGCCGTGCCATATGGGTCCAGATCAATCACATCGTATTTCTGGCTAACATGCTTCGGTCCATGAGTGTGGGTTGGAGGGTAAGCGACAGTATACATATGGCCGATGGCGTCACCCAGGTTAGGAGTGATTTTTTCTGTGAGTTCGTTGTGCTCGATGTTCATCTTCATGCTGGTAATGGCATTCGGGTTCATGTCGTTAGCAACGACTGCAGTCACGAATGGGATCTCCTTTGCGTATCGCAGTGCACGCAGACCAGTCGCAGACAGAGCGTCCAAAATGCGGAATCGTGGTGCTGTGGGCTTTGAGGGCTGGCCGTTGGTGGCAGCATGGCCGTTCGGCCGTTCATTGCTTGCATTCTCGCGCGAACCAGGCTCATCACCATCACCAGGCGCGGACTCCTGAGGAAGCTTGGCAGCAGCTTCTTGAGCATCGGCGCCATTCACAGCACTTGGTACTTCGCCTGGAGGAGCTGGCTGTGCCTCATCTGCTGCAGATACTGCTGTGCCATCGTCTGACTTTCGTCTCTTCACAGCATCGTCGCCATTGGTCTCCGTCGCTTCAGCGTCTTCGGCTTTGCGCTTTTTCGAATTGCCGTCTTTCTGCTCTTTTCTGGCTTTCTTGTCCTGATTCCTCTGGCGCGTCTTGGCCGATTGCGCCTTCCGCCGCTGAAGCCAGTCCTCACCAAAAGCTTTGATTGCAAGCACACTCAGGTCGCGGTTGAATTGTTGGATGGGATTGTAGAAAACGCTTTGCGCCTGCACGGATTCGTCGTTCTTGGCTTTAGCTTGGGGATTGACGTGGTTTTGGGTGTTTGGCGGGATCAAAATGTATGCTTGTCCCTCACGTATAGTCTCGTATGTCTTGCCTTGGTGCTCGACAATTTGGCCTGCTGCAGGCTTGGTGTTGATGGGTACTGCTGTTTGTGAGGCCATACTGCGGACGACAGGAGAGACTAGACTGCGCGGTCGAACTATGCAAGGAATTGGCCGCAGACTCCTACCTGGCGCACTATTGAAGACTTTGAGAGAATGGACGACTCGGATGGGAGTCTGCAGCATCAGAAAAGAGTGCTCACATCAAATCCGAACTGAAGCTCAACCTAAAATTTATGGATGCTCGCATTCGCATCGCCAGGTCGGCGTCGGCATCACGGCGTGTGAGACGGGCCGATGGCGACAAAAAAGTCACATCTGTTCTCAGCCTCCAACACATATATGATATCCTACGAAATACAACAAAATGGCTGCGATTCAGCTATCCGTCGCACTGCCGGCGCTGCCAGAGGGGTGGACCCCCGAGAAGGACTTCAAGCCAGTTGGTCATCTCTCTGAGCCAACTCAGCGCGCCATCGAACCCGTTGGCCCTCACTTTTTGGCCCATGCCCGCAGAAAGAGGCATAAACGCACATTCTCTGAGGTACCATCTCGGCCAACATCAACCGTTGAGTGGAATGACTTCAAATGCTAATGGTCGGTCGGCAGGACGAGAAACTGCAAGCCGAGAAGAACGTCAAGAAGGTCGAACAGGATCAGGACGACGACATCGACAGCGATGAGGACCCCATGCTCTTGCAGCGTGAGGCTAAGGACTGGAAGACTCAAGACCACTACGCTGTTCTCGGTTTGACAAGATGGCGGTACAAGGCCACCGAGGACCAGATTAAGCGCGCACACAGAAAGAAAGTCCTGAAGCACCACCCGGACAAGAAGGCCGCATCTGGACAGGAGGAGAACGATCAATTCTTCAAGTGCATTCAGCGTGCCACCGATATTCTGCTCGACCCCGTCAAGCGTCGCCAATACGACTCCGTTGACGAGGCTGCCGACAAGGAGCCACCGCGCAAGAAGGACGTCGAGAAGAAGCCAGGCAACTTCTACAAGTTGTGGGCACCAGTATTCGAAGCTGAGGGTCGCTTCAGCAAGAAACAGCCCGTGCCAAAGATTGGAAACGACAACAGCACAAAGGAGGAGGTCGACGAGTTTTACAACTTCTGGTACAACTTCGACTCGTGGCGATCATTCGAGTACCTTGACGAGGACGTGCCGGATGACAACGAGTCTCGCGACCAGAAGCGTCATGTTGAGCGCAAGAACAACAATGCTCGCAAGAAGAGAAAGAATGAGGATGTGCAGCGGCTGCGCCAGGTGGTCGATCAGGCTCTAAATCAAGATCCACGACCAGCCAAGTTCAAACAAGAGAAGAACAAGGGCAAGCTTCAAAAGCAGCAGCAGAAGGAGGAGGCCGAGCGCAAGGCCAAGGAAGAGGCTGCCAAGAAGAAGGAGGATGAAGAGAAGGCGGCGGCGGCTAAGGCTGCTGAGGAGAAGGCTGCTCGTGAGGATGCAAAGAAGGGCAAAGAGGCGGCGAAGAATGCTGCCAAGAAGAACAAGCGTGTTGTTCGTGGTGCATCAAAGGATGCCAACTACTTCACGGATGGCACGGCAGATGCTTCGACCATCAACAGCGTCACGAACGATGTTGATGCGCTGATCTTGAAGCTTGACAACGAGGAGCTTGCCGACTTGACTGCTAAGCTTCAAGGCCAGACGGACCCGGCGGCAGTCAAGGCTGTTTTCGCCGGGGAGGTGCAGAGACTGGTGGGTGCTGGCAAGGTGAAGGATGGCGAGTTGAAGAGCATTGCCTAGATGTGTTTTGAGGGTGAATGGATAGAATGGGCATAGGGAGAAGTTCAATAGACGACGCGAGGGGGAATACAGGGGTAGTGTATCATGCAATACCAGCAGACGTTTATGCTCAGTCTTTGCCTGTAGTGACAAGTGGTTGTCGAAGCCACATTCACCTGCCGAGACGGCACTTCTCTCCACCTCGCCTGCCCGCAATAATCTGCGTCTGTACAGTAGTTTCACCGCACCCCATGGACGGCAGCATGGAGAAGTCCCACTTCGCGGCTGACCACTCGCCAAAGACATTCGGGAATGCTTTTGATATCAATCACATATGTATAGACCTCGGCTCGTCTTTGCTACACTAGATCTACTACTCACAAACAACGTGAATTACACATTCATCACACGACGCACAGGCATTCTTCACGACCAGCACTCTGCCTACGAATAGAGTACCCGCCAAGCCCACGTATGCAATCACAGTCACTCAAGTGTCAATACAGTCGCTGCTTGTACGCCTCGTCAACACCATGTCGGCCCAGCCATCGCCTAGATCTGGCACACCGACGCTGCAGGACAATTCGGAAGCGCCCAGTCCACACTCTTTGCCTGCCACAAACACTAATACTACAACCCCGCCAGAGCAAAATATACTTCTACCGCCAGTGCAGCTCGCCACCACCTACACTCCAGCTTGGCGACGACCGACTATAACGATAGACGGCCAGAGCGATGCAGCCCGGAGACCAAGCGTGCAGTTCGTGCCCAGCGCTACCAAAGACTCTGCCACGGCATCTCGCTCATCATCCGCCAAACCACCCTCAACTCGTCGTAGCCTAGCATACGGCAACGCCAGCAATGGAAAAGGCCCGGCAGGCAGGAGGCTTAGTAGTCCTCCGCCTCCCGCCCAATTTCAGGAAAGAGTCAGCTTCGATACCTTCGACAACAAGGAAGCAAGCGATTTCAGCTTGACCTTGAACCGAAAGCACAAAAATTACGAGTATACGAAACGCTCGCGAACATTTCTCTGCGGCACAGATACGAACGAGTACTCTGACACTGCCCTCGAGTGGCTGATAGACGAACTGGTCGATGACGGCGACGAGATTGTCTGTTTACGAGTTGTAGAGAAGGACAGCAAAGAAGCTTTAAAATGGAGTGCTGGGCAAGGTCAGAGAGGATATCGTCGCGAAGCAACACGTTTCTTGGAGGAAATTGAGAAGAAGAATACTGAAGATCGCGCCATCTCTCTCGTGCTCGAGTTCAGCATTGGGAAAGTTCACGACACGATTCAACAAATGATTCGAATCTATGAGCCTGCCATGCTCGTGGTCGGAACGCGAGGTCGCAGCTTGACGGGCTACCAAGGACTGCTCTCCTCGGGAAGTGTCTCAAAATACTGCTTGCAATACTCGCCTGTGCCAGTCATTGTCGTTCGACCGAGTAGCAAACGGGAAGCGAAGAAGCGGAAACGACTTGCAGATCCTTCGAGAGGAGGCTACAGGGACATCCTGGACAAGAGTGAAGATGCACCACGGGGGAGAGGAGGGCACCTGTTGGACTTCAACAACCGGCTTTCACTTGCGGGAGCAGACCTTGGCGCTCTGGGAGAATTTGGCAGTAATCCTGACGAAGAAGCACGACGAGTGGCAGAAGCGATTGGGTACAAGAACTCAGGAACGCACACTTCTCAGAGAGGTAGCTCACTATCACGCGTCACATCGGCTCAATCGGCTGCATCAGAAGTATCGTCACCTCCTGGCCGACTCCTCAAATCTCCGGAACTTGGCGTGGTCGACTCCCCAAATCTTTCCGACGATGAGAATGGCGGCGAGATCTCAGACGAGGATTTGGGACAAGCAGATGAGGCATTTATCAGGCCTGAAGATAAGGCTGCTCAATGGGCTTACGAGCGTGCTCAGGTCGAAGCTGAGGAGGTGAGGGAAGAGGCTGAGGCGAGGAGAAAGAGGGAGGAGAGGCTGAATGCGCTGGGCAGCAGCAAGAAGAAAGGGAAGGGCAATGACGATGAAGAAGAAGGTAGTGGTGCGGCTGTATTGGATATATTCGAGAAGTTGAAGAGGGGAATGTAGACGCCCACTGAAGACACAATCACTCACTTCGTGCTCATTTCTTGCCCGCATGTGATCCGGAAGCTTCGTGCGGGGCTTCACGTGACGACTGAGTTCGCACGCGTTCGACTCTTTGTCGTTGACGCAATCCTTCCACAGGACAACAACCTACACCATGGCATCCAAGGCGTCGCCTCGAATCGCTGATCCGAACATGTATTGTGAGTAGTTTTTTCATCTCAGTATCTGCTCAAGAATTGACCTCATGCGACAGGCACTCTCCATCAAAGCGCCGCCTCCAGAGTGTGCAACATCACCGAGCTATTAGAAGCTATCCTGCTTCAACTGCCAACGCGTGACCTTCTCTTCGCCCAATGGGTCTGCAAGCAATGGCAAGCCGTCATCGAGGGATCCGTATCCCTGAAGAAAGCTCTCTTCCTCATGCCAGGCGTTTCGGCCGACACACATCCCGACAACAGGTGCACCGCCGTATCAAAAGCTCGACACCGACCCCGTAAGGATCCGAGACATCAAGAAATGGCACACTTCTTCAACTCTGGCGCGCTCGTCATAAATCGCCTCATCGGCTTGAGAATGACTCCTGACTCAGTACCTTCCAGAAACGGCTTCGGTACACGTGCGCAAGGCCCTCGATGCCTTGCCTTCCTCCATCCCGATCTACTCCTCACCTCGCCTTCAGCATCTTGTCTTCCTATGTATATAACTCAACCTCCTGTGGACATTGAGATCGTCGATGTCGATTTTGGTAGCTTGTGGGCTCTAGAGCCTCGACATCCGAGACCTGCTTCGCCTAGGACCTTCCCGAAAGTACGTACGGTCGGAGAGTTGATTGGAGTTGTGAAGGAGAGGATTGAGGGACGCGAGAAATTAAAGATTGTAAAGTGTCTGCGTGTGGTGCTTGGGTATAATTATGATGATGCCGTAGCGGCATTGAAGCGGGGAGAGACTGCTTCACGTTGAGCATACGCGTGCCCGAGAATCGGGAAGTGGATCGAGAGCGGTGCGTGCTGGGAAAAGCAGGATCTGAAAATACTGGGATGAACCTTTACAGGCATCGGCGACACGTGATGAGGTGAAAAGGCTCGAGTCTCCCTTTCGAAAACGAAGCCCTTCTCCAGCTCACGGTTTGGAGCAAGTGGTGTCTTCCACGCGCTTCGAGCTCTGGCTAACGTTCCGCCGGTCACCCACATGAAAACTCAGCTTGCCTCACTTCGACGTGCTTCCCGTATCTTGGCCCGTCTCTGCAAGGACACTGATCTTACCAAGCCCAACTTTAAGATCTAGATCTCTCGCTCAACCCGTTCAGCAATTCATCGCACTCTTTGACATCATGGCGGGGGATGAAGAGAGCGCTGCTACTCGAGCCAGTCCAACGATTAAGGACAAGCTTGGCCAAATGCAGTATTTCATGCTGACATTAATCACAGGTATGAGCGCTGCCGCATCCGAGGTATTCAACACCACCGAACTACTCGAGGCGATCTTTTGAAAGTCGACCCACGGCAACTCCTTCTCTCTCAACGCGTCCGCAAACAATGGAAGTCTGTGATCGAGGGTTCCATCAACATTGAGAAGGCGCTCTTCCTCGAGATCGGCGAAGCCAGCGTCGCATCCCCAGGCAGGTGTGCTCTCGAAAGTGCCATCACTTACCATGACGACATGCAAGTGTTTGGCATTTTCAATTCAGCTAGTCCAAAAGACTTGGGATGCATGATGGAGCCACTGACAACGTGTGGAGTGCAACCCAATTTCCTCCTCATGCCGCTCACCACCGAGACTAGGCCATTCTCCACTGAGTTGCATCGATACGTACGCTCCACCATGATTGTATGGGATCTGAAGCCACGTCTCCTATTTAGTCATGATTCAGCCTCTATGATGCATGTACCTTACGCAGCCACCAGTCAGTCTTCGGATCTTTGACGTGGACTTTTGCAGCCTGTGGGCGATGGAGCCTCGGCACCCACGACCGCATCGTGAGCCTAGAATTTTCCGCAGTGTTCGCACTTTCGGGGAGCTTATTGACGTGAAGAACGACTGAAGGTCATGAAGTGTTTGCGTATCATGGTCGGAGTGGGTCCAGAGGATGTCAAGGCCTGGGCGGAGGAGTATGGTGGCAAGGAACTTGGAAGACGACATTCTGTAGGTGCATGCGGACTTCTGGAGTGCATAATAATGAAGCTAAGGTAATAATGAAGCTAAGGTAATAATGAAGCTAAGGTCTTGGAACATTCCCTACATGCGCCTGGATAACGCGAGATGCATGGGCCTCCGCCTAAATCTCGATGCATTCAGGTACGTTGAAACACTGTCTGTACTCATCATCGTTTTTCCTTTCTCAAGATGCGAGAGGAGCGAGTTTCTATGGGCTTCGAGAGCACGTCCCACAAATCACTTGACAACGGTCATGCATGTGAAGGCTTAGCGTGTTTATCAAATTTGAGCTTAACAAGCTCACTTCAGAATTTGTGTACAACCCAACAACACGCTCTCAAATGCACGCGCATCGATCCGTACGTCGGTACCTATGGCGTGATCACGCCTTCATCCACTGGAAAAGAGTGACTAACACATCACTAGACCGATAGCCAAAATGGCCGCTGGTAGGGTCTTCGCGATCCCAGAGCTCGTCGAGGCCATATTACTGCGACTCCCAACAAAAGATTTGCTGTTATCCAAGCGCATTTCCCGAACGTTCCGCGACGCCCATGGCTCGCAGAAGATCAAGAGAGCCCTCTTCCTCATACCCGGCACCGCCCTGGACACGTCAGATGAAGCTAGCTTCCCGATGCCACGATTCTCAGCCTCCAGGAGAAGACTTGAGCTATGGTGGAACCAGAACGGACTCGAGGTCCCTTTGACTGAGACCGCCAACCACGGTGTCTCATTCAATCCTCTGCTTGTTCAGAAGTTCAGCGGCCAGCACCTAGGCATTCCAGCCGACTACGAACATTACCGCAATGAGATCGCGATCAAGATGCCTTTGCAGCACATTAGCAAGCATTCATCCTGTCGACAGATGTTCATCAGTCAACCACCGCTAAAGGTTCTTACGGCCAGCTCCAATGCGGTGTCCTGGAGACTGCCATGCATTGAACATCCGACGTTCACATCGAAGAAGCGGGCGGAGAGGTTTTTTGAACTTCTCGAAGAGCTAGATTGGATCTTGACGGAGTTCGCTGATCCGCGTCTTGGATTCACTAGTAAGGAAGAACTATGGCGTTGGGGCGTTGGGCTTTGTACTGTGCCGGCTGGTCAGAAGGCTGAGTAGGAAAGATGCCTAAGCAGCAAAGGTCGAAGTTGAGATGAAGCTTGACCAGCGAGATTACGTGAAGATGGGGGATGCGATGATCGCACATGCAAGAGTCTTGGGAAGAACTTTAGGAAGAGGCTAGGTACCGAAGTTTGGACAGAATTGCAAAGACTAGCAGGACCGTCGGAGCAAGGGTCTTTACCTTCCTATACCATCGAATCAGAAGTAATTGCTCTTTTAAGAGCTATCACTAAAGCTTTACAGCAGATAGCATCACTCCCATGACCGTGACTGCCTCAATCGAATCCTGCATGTGAAAGCTTGGCATTCATAACGTTTGCAGAGCTTCGCGAACTTTACAGAAAGCTCGAAATCCACACCTTCCACAAAATCAGTCGGAAAGGCTGCCAGCTCAAGAAGCTTCAAGTCACAGGCTCTCTTACCGCGTCGTGCAGTGAATTCATGTCGACGACAACAACATTTTACAGAAACCGAGCTGACTCGTTACAGTCCACAATCGCTGCATATCGCATGTCCAATATTGACGGACTTGTCGAGAAGATACTTCTGTACTTGCCCGCCAAAGAATTGCTGTCAAAGCGCATCAACACCACATGCCGCACCGCTCATAACAAGTGTCTCGAAATCAAGAAAGCGCTTTTCCTCATGCCAACGACACGTCCGATGAGGCCGGCTTTCTAGTATCTCAGTCCACAAACTGCTCTGAAGAAATGCTGGACATATCGCGGGCAGAATGCAGAATGGGATGAGATAAGGTACTCCGTGTCACTGCAAGAAGAGGCCAGAAATAGAGTCTCATTCAATCATGAAGTACTTCAGAGGACAGCACTAGAATCGCCAGAGTATCACCAATGGCGCAGATCTAGTTGTCCCGAATGTGGATCATTTCGACGAGAGTGTGTTTTGCAATAAGCTGTTCCTTAGTGAACCAACGCTCTCGATCATCACCTCCATGGGAATGAAGAATGACTCCCTGAGTCCATCGGCACCTAGATTAGTCTGGGGTTTCCGAAAGGAGTGGAGTGGTATGGCGAGCTTTTGGTAGCCGTGGAGAGGTATCTCGACGCCCGCGAAGCGGATCTGGATGAGGTGCGCCACTGGACTGTTGGCGTGAAGTCCGTTAAGAGACGTGAGTAGTGTATAGGGGCCTGAAGTCCCAGGCGAAGAGGTACGATACGGAAGGATGCGACCCAGACGCTGGACACGAAGGAAATTGCAATCGTGGCGAAGAAGGTCACACTGGAACTGGAGAAGGAACTGGTCGTTCGTTTTGAGACCCAGACGGGTTTAGGTCGCTGTGAGAGGGAAGCGCGTCAGTGCCTGACACTCTTCAGATTCAAATCTGTCCCAAGTCCTTTGATCCCACAGTACGAAGCCAAGGCCCACTTTCTTGATATTCTTCACAATAGCTCATGCATAACGCTGAACTTCGTTTTCGTCGCTTGACTTTACCAAAACATTAACTGCCAGACGTGCCCGCCGACTGTCTTTTGGTAATCAACACGAGCTGGCATATCAAATTCCACATCGAACGCAACGATACCGCACCCCAGAAGACAGTGAGTTGTATGGTTGGCAATATCAGGGAGAGTCAAGCTGAGTGGATTCAAGCGCAATACCCCAACCATGGCCGCTGCTCGAGTGTTCGCGATCGCAGAGCTTGTCGAGAAGATCTTGCTTCAATTACCGACCAAAGATCTCCTACTATCCAAACGGATCTGCAAGACGTCCCAGAATGTGCACGATCAGTTCACTAGCATCAAGAAGGCCCTCTTCCTCGTGCCCGGTACGGTAAGTATCTCCTTGTGACAGAGATGGCAGCACTGTCTTAGCACCTCCGCTTGGAGTGGGTGTCGTCTGAGAAACTGCTGACGCTGTTAATTTTTGCGTCCAGGCATTAGATACCGCAGCCGATGCGCGCTATCCAAGCCCTCACCAACCGAACACTATCTCAGTTCTGAAGAAGATGTGGACCAGAGCTGGCTACAGAATACAGCTTCCAGCAGCCGCATTGAGCAGCGGAATCGCATTTAACCCACTGCTTGTGCAAAAGCTCAACAGCACCCAACTCGCGGTGGATAGAGATCGGCTGGAGCGTGATCCAATTAGCCTGTATCACGAGCTCAGAGTTACGACAAGTTATGCGTCATGCAATGGCATGTACTTCACTCAGCCGCCACTGACTTTGATTACGACCTCTATGAAGGTGACGGGAAATCAGGTGCACTCGTGCATGGGCGCAGAGAAGCTAGCCGAGCTTGTTGCCGAATTGAGGAATTGTTGCCAGAGTCCCAAGACAGCATAGGGGGCCGGATTAGAGGCTCAGTGGATGGGTACCCGAGACGGGAAAAGGAGGTGAGGCGGATCCGGTTGCAGATGTAAAGTTCCTCTGGCCGCGTTCGATGAGCATCTTTCGCGATGAGTGCAGCCTTCGAGTCGGGCGATGTTGCTGCCCTTCATTGTGGGCCAACGAGAGCAGATCTAAACGAAGACCATGGAATGAAGCTCCTTTCGTTCGTCCAATACGATTGTCCCAGTCCACCAGCAGATTTTCCTCCTCAGCACATTGCTCTTGTTGTCCAAAAAAGCCTATCACCATCTTCAACCACCCCTTACCCCAGAGTAGCATTGTCAAAAAACACCCTCTTATAGTACCTCCCCTCCTCAATACTCTCCAATATATCCGCCTTAGCCTCATGCTTCCCCATCTTCTGCGGACTCTTCTTAATAACCTCCTCAGGCGCCCACCGCCTCGCCGCCTCTTTAATAGAACTCACATCCAAAATCCTATGATGTAAATGACCAACCACTTTCCTCCAAGGCTCTTTCCTCAGAAACCTCTGATCCGCATGCACAGTATTGCCCGCTAGCAAAGCCTTCTTACGTTGAGGAGCGAATTTCTGAATATAGGATAACAACGCGGAAGCAGCGTCTTCGGCCGTGGTAGAGGATTTGAGGCAGGCATCTGTGAGACCTGAGGCGGCGTGGTGGGTTCGACACCATTCTCCCATGGCGCGGAGTTGGGTTTGGGTGTGGGAGATTGTGGCTTCGTAGCCGCGTTCATCGAGGAGGTTTAGTTCGTGATCGGTTATGAAGCAGGCTATGGACATGATTGTGTCTTTTGAGGTGTCGAGACCTGTCATTTCGCAGTCGATCCAGACTAGTGGTTCTGTGGAGCGTGATTCTGGCATGGTGAACGGCGTCGTTTGGTGAGTGGAATGAGTGGAGGTTGTGTCGCTGTCGAGGTCACTTTCGTCGGGTGCATGTTATGTTAGGTCGCTGGGTTTATGTCTAGCTAAAGGCAGAAAAGTGCCTCGGCTGCTAGCCAATGGTAGATTTCGAGAGGCACGAGGGAAGGCCGCTCAAAAGCTTATATAGTTATTTCAGGGGGTTTTGTGGTTAAGAACAGAGTTACTTCCGCAAAGATTACAGAATTTACCAATCACTCAAAATGGCAGTAAGTTTGAACTACACCCGCATAAATAAGACCATCTACTGACACATGCACTAGAACACCCACCAAGGCGTCATCCCGGTGCACGATGCCTAGATGGCTAGCAACGAAAACTCCGTCGAGGATCTTATCTTCCATGGAGCGCACATTATCGAATCCGCCATGAAGATGGAAGAAGCTGCTTCTGTTCGTGCATTATATCCAGGCATCGGACTCATCTATGCCGGGCTCAAGCTACATCTCGAGATGGGCATAGACTCTGTTTCGTGGATTTGGAGTATTGAGGTCTCTCTTGCCAGCATACAAAAGGTACGTAGAGTTAATCTTATCTACCAACCAGACATTCTTTCCCGTTCTTCTCTATCCATCATCGGAATAATGCCCGTCTCCTTCCACCTCGTCAACGCATCGTGCAGCTTCCGCTGATTCTCTGCCCTCTGTTCCTCGCGATTCGGAAATTGGGGATTCGCTCTTTCCATTTTGTACTCCAGTTCCCGGTATTCGGGGTCCTGCGGGAATATCTTATCCCCTGCTTTCGGTTGCAAATACAAGACCCGTTTATCCAAGTCTACGCGATTCGCTTCATTCCAATCGATGAGGGCGTCGAGACTTTTGCATTGTCTCGTGAATTGGAGATCGGCTTGGGGCCATGGTTCTCCTTCGACCCAGACGTAATTGAAGATGTCGTATTGCACGTTACAAACGAAATGGTCAAGGAGGGCGTGGAGACAATGCCTAGTGTGGATCCAGTCCACAGTGATGTTGGCGAAGCCGTAATAGTCGTGATGCAAGAATTTGCGAATCCGGTTGAGGCAATGAATGTTGTGGGTGTGCGAGAAGCGAGCAAGGTATTTTTTTGAGCCATAGCCGTAGGACGAAGGCACCTTGACGTAGTCGGTTGGGTCTTTGCCGAGGAGACGCATGTCCGCTTCGGTAATGAGGAAGCCGTAGTTTCGGGTGAGAGCTTGCCAGGCTGCATCGACGGCGAGACTTGGGGGCTGTTGCCAGATGGTACCATTACTGCCTGGATGAGTTGGGATGTGGGTTTTATAAGCGAAGGAGGAGCGGTCAATAGACTGTAAGAAGGAGAGCTGTGCTGTGAAGAATAGTCAGTTTCGATTGATATTTAGGTCATGGCTCAGAAGCTTGGGTAGTCGCGGGGAGTAGCATACTGTCAGGAAGGAAGGAAGACGAATGGACGACGCCCCTGAAAACGAATCCTGCTAAGCAGCTGGCGCAGATGATAGCAGGGAACCTCAAGCACGACCAAATCTGATGCAAGAATGCAATTGTTTTGTTCGCATGAGGTCTCGTAGGCCGCACAGGCTCCAGTCCCATCAATCTCGATGTTTCGTCCTCTTCGAATAAGTCCCACTTAGTCTCGACCATAGTGACTGGTACGAAAGAGGAGTTAGTAGAGTATTCTGTAGTGCGTAGACTTTCCCCCGGCTAAGAGTAATAGCTAGAGGTATTTGGTAAACCCTAGTATCTAGTAGCGTGTTCGAGCACCCCAGTGCTTAAGTTCGAACTATGCGAGTTTTTACCCCTCGAGGATAGCGACAGGCAAAGGGTATTAAGCTATCCTACGTACCGGGATAAGCTTAGGCCTTGTAGAGTCTAATAGACTGCAGATCTAACGCAATCCTCGACCATAGGCCTGCTGTCTAGCGCATTAGTATACTTACGGGCTCTAGGTACGCATTCGCAGATGGCATATGGAATCCCATTACCAGCTTGAGGGAAAATCTTACTATGCGCCCTACCTCTAAAGACAAGTACATGCTATGCCGCGACGCAGAGAGTGGGGAGAATGAAGTTCCATACCATAACAACACATTAGTTCTAGAGGACAATATCCCGGAGAAATGCCAGACATGCAATGCTGTACCAAGGAGAGCACCGGCAGCTGTACGCACTATCAAAATGCTGACTTGGTCGGGAATGATTGCTCTGGCTCTCCTCGGCCTCTGGCACATACTTCAACACCTCTTTGGCGACAACATAGCCAGGAATGACCACGCATGGTCTCAGTGCATCTGCGCCTGCAACGCCACTGAGGCCCAGGCTGCGGGCTGCATCTTTGAAGAAATCAATCTCAGGTGGGTGCAACCCGCCTGCTACGACGAAGAGCTCGACCATGAATTCAGCCACTCCGGACCGGGCCCGGCAGGGCAATGGACGTACTATGTCGAAGATGAGCAGGATAACCGTGTGGCTTTAAGTGCGAGTGATATTTCGACACTGTCGCAGCCGCTCGTGTCGATCTGGTACTCTCACGAACGACACATCGCACATTGTGTCTTTCAATGGCGCAAACTACTGCAGCAGCAGCAGCAGCAGCAGCAGAGTATTAGTTCTAGCTTGAGCGTGGAGTTGCAGGCACATCGCGAGAGGCACATCGCGCATTGCACGCATGCTTTTCTTCAGAGGACTGATCCAGAGGCTATTACTACGAATGTGGTGAAGAATGCGAGCGCTTGCATGGGCGAGTTGTAAAAGGCATTTTGATATCGATTTAATATCGATGTTTTGATGTGGAAGAAACTTCGTAGGACCGTTGAATTCCTACTTGGGGCGAGGGCCTCGGCTATATAGTCCTCCTTGGTGGCACGTGCCCTTATCACGTGCCATTATCACGTGCAAGTCGGTCTCAAGTACAGCCGAACAATTTGCCTCAGTTATTAGACTCGACTAGCGCGAATTTTGAGTATTTAATAGGCGTTAATTAACTTTCATTAACTTTCGGTAACTTTTAGCAACTATCGACAACTTTCGACAACTCTCGAGCTAATAGGAGCTTACTATTTTTATAGGGTTTAAATTCGCGCTAGCGAGTCTAAGGGCAATTAGGGCTAGTTAGTAGTATACGTTCTTTAGCTTATATAAGAGTATAAATACAACTTCGAGGCTATACTTCTATATCCTAACTACATCTAATCGCTACGATTTTTATATTACTATAAAGCGCGGACTCGGCGCTTTCTAACTAGCCTACTATAGCCTCTATCGTATACTAAATAGGTACTATATCGGCTAACGAGCGAGACCGGTTACTCGACCGTATTATATACGATATCTCGACCGAATTTAGTTTAGAAAGTAGTCTAATAGATGCGAATAATAGCGATATAAGTAGCGAAGACTCCGCCGATAATAAGAACGACTAAGTAGATAACTATCCCGATATATGCCGCCCTACTAGCCCGCCTTCGCTAACCTATCCTAATATACCGCGCCTACGAAATAAAGAGTATAGCGCTTAAGCTAAGCTCTAGGACGTTGTTAATCTACTACGCTCCTTAGATTAGAGTATAAAGGACTTTCTCTACGCTTAGATTAGTAGTAAGGTTAGGAAGAATAGGTATAACGTTATAGGGGAGATTATACTAGAATCTAGAGTATATTATATATTAGACGCTAGACGAGCCGTTCTACGGCGAGTACTTAAGCGCCCTTCTTTTAAGAAGATACTATACGGGAATAATATAAGTAACTCGAAGAGTTACGTAATTAATATGTCGGATATTATTTAAGAGCTAAAGGTACTCGTTATATATAAGCCTTTCGGCCGGTTTAAGGTAAGTATACTCGGCTCTAATCTCGCGACATTAGATTTCTACGTAGTATATGAAATAATACGGACGATAGTACCTACCTAGATAATATTCCTTACGGACGTAATAAGTAACTAGCGTTACTATTAAGATAGTTAGTATAAGGGCGATATACGGGAGAAGGTGCGGAAACGGACGTTCTTCGTTACGGCTATAGTACTATATTCTCGTACGCTATATAGGTCTAACGTAATATACTCGCTCCTTTTATTATATCTATAGGGGTCCGGTACTAAGCGGCGATGTATAGAATTATTGCACGGATTAGGTGTTAGTAGGAGCTACTATTCTACGAACCGCCTACTTCACGATATAGTAGGTCGAAGTAAGGTACGTACGTATAGGTAACCTTATAGATAATAAGTATTATAGATAAACTTTCGGTAACTTTCGATAACTATCGGTAACTCTCGAAAATAACGCCGTTATCGTGGAATATATATCTCTACTTACCTCTACCTACGTCTTAGCACATCTCCGTCTATTACTCTCGACCCTATCGCACTAAGAACCTATGTTCTTAAACTCTCGGTAACTACCGACAACTATCGATAACTATCGATAACTATCGATAACTTTCGAGCTAATTAGGATACGCGCTAATATGTAGTAGAAGGGTCTACGTAAGCTAGGGTATAATCCGCAATCCGTAGGTAACTACGATAATGTAAACCTATAAGATAAGGTACGGTATAAGGTTACTAGCTATAAAGTAACGATGTTAGTAATAACTACCGCTTAGGTAGTACGCTATACTACTATTCCGGAGACTAGCCTCTATTAGAGTATATATAGACCTACCGCTACATTAGACGAAGACGACATATACGACTCGCCTAGGATTAACGGCTATAATGCTACTAGTGTCTAAATAACGCGTACGATTATTACCGATACTATTCGCTCTATATACGGTAAAGCGGTCGACGAGATCTTTAGAACCGAGACTATAGTTAACGGCGTAGATTATTAGTATTATTACCCGTCGAAGCCTACTATTAACGTCCTATCTAACTACTCTCGAATAGTGTTCTAGTAGGCTAGTAATATTCCTAAGAACGAGGGTACGATCGAGGGAACGATGCGTATCTATGAGCGCTTTATAAAAGACGAGTTAGGCTTTAAAGTTAATCCCGATCCCCTATCTAACCGACCCGACGACTTTTCTAACCGACTATTCCTTATACATAGCGACTAGCTTATAGCCGAGCTTATCCGAAGTATTAAGGCGTAGATAAAGAACGTACGAGGTAGGTTTAACCGTAGAGAATAGCTACTTAGCATCCCTATATAGTTCTATGTCTAGATAAACTTACTCTTTACAATCGTACGGACATACTAGAAGCTATCGACGAAAGAAGAAGAGTACTAGTATACTATATACGCCGACTATAGTACCTAGAATCGGATAGAGACGAGCCGCGATAATGTTAAGTACTATATAGTAGAGCCGATAGTTTAGTATATATTTAACGCGAGGGTCTTACTTCTACTTTATACGGCGATAAAACGCCGTAGTATCGCCGTATCTACCGCATTTTCTAAGGAAGTCGCTATTACTTAGATTAACTAGGATCGGCTAGATAGCGACGAGGGCTAGTAATCTATTAATTAGAATCTTCGCCGTTATATTAACGGAGCGATGTTTAACTAGCTTATCGAGGACATCCGGTTATAGGCTTTTATACCGTAGGCGTAGGATAGTACTAAACATTAGGATATTAAGTTCCGGATAATGTGTCGGTTCCTTTAGGAGATAGAGATATTTCTTACGATACGCTATACGGTTAAGCACGGTAATATAGGCTAGCTTCGTAGAATAGTCGATCCTCTTATCCTATTATTCTTTAGCGCCTCTTAGTATAACTATAGGCGAGAGATGTTATATTATCGATAGCTATTAACGGATGCTACTTATAATCCTATACTATAACGCTCTATCCTCGCCTCTAGCCTTATTAACTAGAAAGGTAAGCTAGATAAGTTTAAGGCTATCGACCTAAGCCTCGAGCATCTTAATCTCGGCTATAAGATAGAACTTAAGTATTATAAGAATAGTACGAAGGATGTTAACATTATATTCGACCGGGTATATAGGAGTAATACATATCTTCGTAGCCTACGGGAATATATAGAGAAGGAGTTTAGGACGTATATACTAGACGATTACACTATCCGTAACGTATAGTTAGATATATTCTCGCGGGCTCGGACTCTATTTAATAGTAGACTTAGCGAGGCTCGCGAGGCGTAGGATCTTACCGGAGCTAGGCTCTACGACTCGTATAATATTATAAAGGCGGGCATAGATGTACTATCTTCTAAAGTAGCGGAGTTTAATATACGTACGACTAAGCGAATAGTATCCGCTAGCGCCGATTAATCTAGAGCGACCTTTAATATACTAGACGACTTTATCGATCTCGACGCTATCGATAATATAGAGTTTATCGAGACGCTAGACCTAACCTAAGCTTAATAAGTACTATCTACGGTAATATAAGAATAAGAGCGATAGTAAGAGTAAGAGTTAGAGAATATAATTAAGAGGCTAAATAGGGCCGGTATAG
>LFZN01000313.1:0-32149 GCA_001578235.1 Pseudocercospora eumusae | reverse complement strand
AGAGAAAAGGGAGGGAAGAAGAGGCTAAAGTATAGCGGAGGAGATAGCGAGAATACTCTAGGAAGAAGAATAGAGAGAAATACCGAGGAGAAATAGGATACTAAAAGCGTTAACGACCTTCGGGAGTAATAATAACCGGATCTATAAAGACCTAAAGAGGGCGGAAGTAAGTATAGTAATATAACTACGCTCCGAGCATATCGGTCTTAGAGCCTACCTATACTAGAGAAGAGTCCTAGGAGTAGAAAGTAAAGCTTACCTATATGGCTACCCGTCTTAAAACCCTAAGTACATACTACTAGTATATAAACGATAGAGGAAAGGGAGGAGCGAGTAGAGATACTAGACAAAAGAGAGAGGATACGATAAGATTATTATAAATAAAGAAGACATAAGAAGAATTACGAAATAGATCGTTAGAGAGGGATACCTCGAATAATACGTACTAGCCTAGGAGATAGAGGAGTAGATAGAGAGAAGGGGGGAGGAGAAGGAGGGGAGTAAAGAGGAGGGAGTATTAGGGTAGTAGGCAAGGTAGTTAGAGGGTAAACGCTATAATACTAGTACACCTTAGAGGAAGTTAAACCAAAGGATAAGGGAAGGAAAGATGTAACGAAGGTAAGGAGGAGAGGTTTTCACTAGCGAGCCTAGTTTCCTTTTCATAGAACACATAGCGTTAGACCTATATAGGCCGATAGGCACCAAAACAGGTAAATGAAAGATCTATCTATCTATCTATCTATATATAGTCTTCGCTTTATCGAATATTACTCCCTATATTAATGCCGTTAGTCTTTTAATAGATTACCTATTCGCATTAGCTCTTATCTATACTTTCTTAACCTATAGGCCCTAGCTTAGTTTCGGGTCTAGCTATATTCCTAGGACTCGTAATTCTAAGGTAGGTTTAGTAAGGTATCCCTAGATTATAATTAGCGCTTTTATATTATATTTAGTCTTTACTTTACTAAAGTAAATTAGTTAATACTTCTCCGGCGCGAATTTAGCTCTATATTTCCGTACCTATATTTCGTACTCCTTATATTATTCTTCTAGGATTCTATAGTTCTCCTCTATAGAGTCTAACTATACTAGGATGTTAGTATCGTCGACGAATCCCGATACTAATGTCTAATTAGATTTAAGCTTCGGTAGGAGATCCGCGACGAATATAAGGAAGAGTATCGGTAAGAGGGTTAATCCTTAGGGTATTCCTATATTTATCTAGATAGGGGCTAACTTATATCTCCCTAGGAGTAGTTAGGTCGTCCTCTCTTTTAGGAATAACTAAATAAATTCGACTATCTATGTTAGTACTCTCTTTTACCTTAGGATATATATTAGTCTCTTATATAAGACGTTATCGAACGCTCCCGATATATTAAGTAAGAGGAGTAACGCTACTTTATTCTTTCCGTAGTACTATAGATGTTTAATCTACTCTATAATAAGCTCTACCGCTATAAGGGTAGATCTCTTTACCCTCCCTCCTATCTACTCCTTCGATAGGACTTTATACTCTTCTACGAACTCCGTAAGCCTCTTAGCTACTACCTTTTCTAGGAGTTTACCTATTATATTTAGGAGTATAATCGGTTAGTATAACTTAAGTTAGGAGTAGTCCTCCTTCTACGGTTTCCTAAGTACTATCGTAAGGGATTCCCTAAACCGTTTTAGGTAATATCCTTATTCTATATAGGCTATAAAGATATTAGCTATAGCCGGGGCTAGCGTCTTTTTATATACTTTAAGTATAATATTATATACTCTATCTAGCCTTAAGGCTTTTTTTCCTAGAAGCTTCGCTATAGTTACTATAACTTCTTTTATATCCGTTTCTAGTTTCTATTTAGTTCCTTCCTTCGGCGGTTCTACTCTTACTCCTCGGATATCTATTAGGTCGGCTTCTACTTAGCCGCCGAAGAAGTATTATCTTAGGGCTCCTACTTTATCCTCGTTTATAGTATAGATATTTCCTTACCTATCCTTTATATCGAGGAACTAGGGTAGTTAGTCTCTATCCTAAGTCGGTTACCTTACCTATCTAGCTATCCTCTATATATCTTCGGGTTTTTTTATAAGTATCCCGATAGTAGATCTCTATTCCTACATTTTATCCCTCTTAATCTATTTCTTCTTTTCCTAAGTAGCTTTATAGTAGGCTTCCTAATCCTCTTAAGAGTACGTAGTAGTCTACTTCCTTCTTACCTTCCTTACTTCCTTTACTTTCTCTATATATTCCTCTATCTAGTATAGTTATTAGTACTTAGATAGTCTACTCGAGGGTATTATAGCTTCTATAGCGTCTTATATAGCCTAGATTAGGTACTCTACTACTCTCTCGATATCGTCCCGGTTCTTAAGGTCTTTAGCCGCTATCTCCTAGGCCCTTAGTTCTAGTATTCGGTTAGTCTCTTCCTAGTTAGCCCTCTTCTAGTTAGGCTTAGCTTCGAGTTCCTTTTCCTAGGTAGCCTATAGGTCGAGCTTAGTCTATATCGGTAGGTAGTCTAACGAGGATTCTATATCTATATTTACGGTACATTTTTTAACCCTTTCCCTAATTATCTAGGTTACGAAGTAAAGGTCGATTATACTTTTACTAGATCTCGCTTCCTACGTAGTTAAACCCTTTAGAGTTACGATCTCTATTCCTTCCCTTTTTATTATATCGATTAATTTTCCCGCTAGGAAGTAGTATGCCGGTATAAAGCTAGATCCCTAGAGTAGGTAGTAGAGGTTAAAGTCCCCTACTATTATCTATTATCGATTATTCTATATTATAGTAAGGATCCTTACTAGGGTATTAAGTTAGGTACTACTTCTTAATTCCGGCGGTAAGTTATAGATGTAATAGATCTTTATTAGGCCTTAGGCGGTATATATCCTTATTATAGTCGAGTCTCCGTCCTCTTAGTCTATAGGTTCCTATGAATCTAGGGAGATCTCCTTACTAATATAGATATAGGTTCTTAGCGTTCCCGTCTTATATATAATTATATAGTATCTTAGATCCTTTACCGTTATTAGTTTTAAGGAGTATAGGTTTAGCTATAGTTCCTAGATCGCTATAACGTAGTAGTATTTTAGTTAGAGGGCTTAGAGGAAGCTCCTTTATACCTTATCTTTACTCCTCTTAACGTTATACTATATAATCGTTAATGCCGTTATATTATTTATTAGGATTAGTCTATCTAATCCTATTAGGTTTCTCCTTAACTAAGAGTCTCCTCCTAGGGGGTGTCCTTATTTATCTAAGATACTATCTAGTTAAGCTTCCTTTAGTTAGGGTCTCTCCCTACTTAGTTAATATATCGCGGTCTTCCTACCTAGGGGTAGTTCCTTACGGTAAGGGGGGTAGTTTCTTCCTCTCTTTATCTCTTATTTAGGTTATATGTTCTTTATCGGTTTAGCTCGTCCTACTTAGGGGTATAGTACCTCTACGGTAAGGTCGTTCTAGCCTCCCTCGCTCTCTCCTAAGCTCTAATTCTTACTAGGCATTCCTTAGCCTAGGATAGGTATTTTCTTCTATAGTTTATATACCTCGCGTTTTCTTTCGGTTCTATATACTCCTTAACCTAGTATCCTTATATATAGTAGGAGTACGTGTTTATAGTCTTTAGGCACCTTACTACTAGGTACCCGTATTACTAGTACTTATAGTATTATAGGATCCTATAAGTATTTATATAGATTTCCGTATCTATCCTCTCGAAATCCTAGAAGAGTCCCCTTTCTAGGAGCATATTAGCCTATTCTATACTCCCTACCTATACGATAAGTAATAACTTCGTCTTCGTATCTTCGATCTTTCTTTTAACCTATACTACTTTAGTAATTTAGATCCCTAGGTATATATATTAGTTTTCCTTCTAAAGCTAAGTAATATTATCCTTTACTTTAAATATTCTAGTTATACCGTAGGCTATAACTATAAACTACTAGCGCGAGACCTTCGCCGTCTTTCTAATCTTCGTTATCTACTCCTTCTAGGTTTTAAGCTTCTTTATATCTCCTTCCGCTACTATGTAGAGCTTAACTACTCCGCGTCTATCTTTCTTTACCCCTATAATCTCTTTTATCCCTATCTTTTAGACGAATTCTTTCTCTATTATCTTATCGAGGTCCTCTTATTCTTAAGGGTCTATAATATAGACCTTAATAGCTATCTTCTTCTCCTTTAGACTAGCTACCTACGCCTATATACCTTAGTTAGTTCTCGGGGCTAGGAGAGCCCCCTTCTATACCTTTACCGTAGCCGTTCCTACTACCTTATCGACTATTATCCTTATATCGTTCTTTAGTACTTTTAGCCCTCCTAAGAGTTCTACTATTATTATCTTTAGCGCTCTTTCCGGGACCTCCCTATCGGCTACTATCGCTATCTCCTACGCCCTCTTATACGTTTCTCTCTACTCGCTTCCTTCGCCCGGGGGCCTCGTTGTCGTCGTAGTCGTCGTCGCCATTTCCTAGGAATATTGAAGCTATATACTAAGGCTTCGCTACTAGTATATAACCGATAGAGAAAGGCAAGAAGTAAATGACTACCTATAATTAGAAAACTAGTTAGCGGAAGTATAGATGGTCGCTAAGAGGCATTACTTATATAGATTAATAGTATGCGAGAAGGGAAGTAAGGTAGTCTATTCTACCTACCTTCACGATCTACGGCTACTTACCTTACACGTACGTATACTAAGGATCGATTAATGCCGACCGATTTACTACCTAGCTAGACGAAGAGGTACTACCGTTACTTATTAATAGTCCATCGATAATCTTTATTATAGATAATACTAGTATTTACTATAGTAGGAGGGTTAAAGAAGCTATCCTAGAAGTAGGTTACTATCTCGAGTTTCTTCCGCCGTACTTACCGGATCTAAATCCTATCGAATAAACCTTTAATCTACTTAAGAAGACTATTAAAAAGTATCGCTATAAGCTACCGCTTTTCGAAGGTTTCTAAGCCTACTTAGTATAGTGTTTATATAAGTATAGAGGCCGTAGGGCGCGTAGGTTATTTAAAAACGCTAGATATAATATTAAGGGTAGAGATTTACTATACGATCTAGAGGCCTTCAAAATAAGCGCTAGATCCGCATAAAACATGCTAAATATGGATGCTAAGGAGTCCGTATAGTATACGCAATATAAGGGTACGCCGCCGGTAGTACTAGATAACCTTAATAATTATGTATTAAGCGAGGAAGACTTTGAAGAAGAACTAGAAGAGTCGGACAAAGATTTCGACGACTTCGAGTAGATTTACTAGTACCGGAAAGAGCCGAGGGTAGAGAATTAGATAAATAGTTCGAACGCTAGCTTTACTTTACGCTCTATTTATTCTATAACTAACACATTTAATTTAATATACTAAATTAGGTCTTAATAAGTGTAATTATAGTAAGAATCTCCCGCCTATTATAAGGTTATATGTGTTATAGTAATAAATAGAATATTGCCTAAAGAAAGCCCGAATTCGATTAGATCTCGCCCTCCTCCGCGGCGGCTCTCTCCGTAGCGATAAGATTATCGTCCCTCTCTCGTAACCATTCTCGTATAGCTTCTTTTAATCTTAAACGCATACTACCTACTTCTTTAAGCTCGTAAGGCTAGTTAGATTAGTCTATATTAGCAATAGCATTAAGGCGCTATACTAATCCTACGAAAACCTTAATATAGGCGCGTATATAGTCTTCTTCCTAGAAATCCGGCTAGAGGGTATACTAGTTAAAGAACGTAGTCGTTACAGCTTTAGAGATTACTATGCGCGGCACTTTTAATAGCGCCTTATAACCTAAGCGATATCTAGTAAGAGCGCGAGTAGGAGTCTTCGATAGCGTACTAGGAATACGGCTAGATCCATTATACTAATTATATAGCATCCCGCCTATAAATTCGCCTATCATCTTTATTATACTACTGTTCTTACCGCCTAGTAAATCCGAGTTACTCTAGCGGCGGCGTAGTCGTGCTTAATACTTCTTCTTAATCTTACGGCTTATTAACATTATCTCTACCGATACTAGAAGCCTATCCGGCTAAGAGCCGTCCTTATTCTACACATACTAGCCCTTTATAATCGCTTAACTTAGCTTAATTATTATAGCCTCGTAGAAGGGGAAATAGTTCTTACTAAGCTCCTTTACTAAGCGATTAAACTAGTAAGTAGCCTTACCGGCCTTACTATTATTTAGATAGTCCTTACGAGTATAGAGCTACTTATTAATTATCTTAAAGTCGTACCTACTAGACGACTTAAGTTTAGCGACAATTAGACCGACATTCCTTATTTAAACCGCATTAGGGTTCTTCTTTAACTTCTTAACCTCCTTCTTACCCTTACTTCTAGCTACTACTAATTACTCGGGCTTTATATAGAACTCTAGGTTAATGAAAGGACGCTTCCTTCTAGCCTTTATAAGGCCTACCGCATAGTTAATAGCTTCTCGATAAACGACGTCGCTATCGATATCGAGACTTACTTAGTACTAGTCGCTAATAAACGTAGTCTTCGCTCCGTTAGCGCTAGTACGGATAATAACTTAGTAAGGTCGACTATAGCCGTTAAGCTAAGTAAACTTCGCTACCTACGCGTATCTATCTTACGGCTCTAGATCTCTCGTAGTAAGGAACTTTACTAGCTTCGTTATAAGCGTTCGATTAGCACCCTTCTTAGCCGGATTAAATATAGTCTACTATCCTTTATAATAGAAGACTTCCGGTTCATTAGTTAAGAAAGAGCTAGGCGTAGTTATAGGTACGTTGCCCGTAGCTAGGGCGGATATACTACTAGTAGTAGCGTCCGCCTCTAGTACTACATTAAAAGAGGAGGCGGTAGAGGTAGATATAGAGGAAGAAAGAGCTATTTTACTAGGTAGAACGCTACTATTATCCTCTACCGGCGGTACTACGGTCTCCTTACTTAGTACCGCCGCCGACTAAGCGATTAGTACGGCACTACTCTTACCCTTCTTACCGGCTCTAGTAGACCTACTCTTTAACTACCGATCCGTGTTAGTAACACGTCTTATTAGCGGCGGACTTATGCTTTTCTCGAGAAGAGCCTATAGAGAGTAAATTACCTTCTTTAGCGTAGATACCTCGTCGTCTAATCGTACTAGAGGCACGCTAGTAGTCGTACGAGTCGATCTTAGCATGTTAGCGCTAGTAGAATGCTAGAAATCGATAGTAATACGCGTGCGAGGCTCTATTACATAATTATCCTCTATTTAACGACGGTAGAGAGGAGAAAACAGCGTATCTACATGTAAAAATCCCCTATTATGTCCTCCGGCTACTCGATTAAGAGAGGACGCGGCTCTACCGACCGTACTACTATGGGCGCAGGAAAGCCTGTTAGTACGGCCCGCAGAGCCGCCTCCTCTCTCGATCGAGTAGCCGGAGGATGGCATAGGGGTATTTTACGTGTAGAATCGCTATTTCGTCCTCTCTTACTACCCTTAATAGAGGAAAATCGTATATTCGAGTATCGTGCGCGTATTCTAACTCTTTCTAAGTAATCTACCGTAATAATGCCGCTAAGATCGACCCGTACGACTACTAGCGTACCTCTAGTACGATTAGACGACGAAGTATAGGCCTCTATAGTAGAGTCTATACTAAAGAAGAAGGTAATATAGTCTCTTCTAAGTCTTCTCGAGAAGCCTATTAGTCCACCGCTAATAAGGCGTAGGGCTAATACGACTTAGTAGGAAAAGAGTGGCTCTATAAGTAGCACCGGTAAGAAGGGTAAGACTAATGCCGCTCTAATCGCTAAGTCTACTACGGTAGTAGTAGCGGTACTAAGTAAGGAGACCGTAGTACCGCCGGCGGAGGATAATAGTAACGCTTTATCTTATAAATCGGCTATTTCTTCCTCCGCTTAGCCCTCTATCTCCTCCTCTTTTAATGTAGTACTAGAGGGTAATGCTACTACTAGTAGTATGTCCGCCCTAGCGGCTAGCAATATTCCTATAACTCGACCTAGCTCTTTCGTTTTAGGTAAACCTAAAGTCTTCTATTAAAACGCTTAATAGACTATATTTAATCCGTTAAAGAAGGGTGCCGATCGATCGTTAGCTACGAAGCCTATAAAGTTCCTTACTACGAGAGACTAAGAGCTATAGGACGTACACGCGTAGGCGGCGAAGTTTACTTAGCTAAACGGCTATTAGCGACCTTATCGGGTTATTATTCGTACTAGCGCTAATAGCGCGAAGAGCGCTTTTACTAGCGACTAGTACTAAGTAGGTAACGACATTAATAGCGACGTAGTCTATCGATAAGCTATTAATTACGCGATCGGCCTCGTAAAGGGCTCGAAGAAGAATCCCTTCATAAACCTAGACTTCTGTGTTAAGCCTAAGTAGCTAGTAGTAGCTAGCGGTAAGGGTAAGGGTAAGGGCGTTAGTAAGAAGCTAAAGAAGAACCCCGATGCGGTTTAAATAAGGAATATTAGTCTAATTATTACTAAACTTAAGTCGTCTAGTAGGTACGACTTTAAGATAATTAATAAGTAGCTCTATACTCGAAAGGACTATCTAAATAGCTATAAGGCTAGCGAGGGTACTTACTAGCGTAATCGGACTATAAAGGAGGTTACTAAGGGTTATTTTCCGTTCTATAACGCTATACTAATTAAGCTTAGCTAGGCCATTACGAAGGGCGATTATGTATAGAATAAGGACGGCTCTTAGCTAGATAGGCTTCTAGTATCGGTAGAGATAATATTAATTACCCGTAAGATTAAGAAGAAGTATTAATTAAAGCCGCGCCGCCGCCTTAGCGATGCGGACTCGCTAGGTAAGAATAGTAGTATAATGAAGATGATAGGTAAATTTATAGGTAGAATACTATATAATTAGTATAATGGATCTAGCCGTATTCCTAGTACGCCGTCGAAGACTCTAACTCGCGCTCTTACTAGATATCGCTTAGGTTATAAGGCGCCTATTAAAGTGCCGCGCACCGTTATCTCTAAAGCCGCAACGGCTTAGTTCTTCTACTAGTATACCCTCTAACCGGATTTCGCTAGATAGGACTCTCTATACTCCTATATAGATATTTTCGTAGGATCGGTATAGCGCCTCGATACTATCGCTAATATAGACTAATCTAACTAGCCTTACGAGCTTAAGGAAGTAAGTAGTATGCGTTTAAGATTAAAGGAGGTAATACGAGACTAGTTAAAGGAGAGGGACGATAATCTTATCGCTACGGATAGAGCCGCCGCTAAGGAAGGCGAGATGTAATCGAATTTAGGCTTTCTTTAGGCACTATTCTTTTTATAACTATAACATATACGGACTTATAATAAGTAGGAGATTCTTACTATAACTATACTTATTTAGCCCTAATTTAGTATGTTTAATGTAATGCGTTAGTTATAGAACAAATAGAGCGTAAGGGAAGGCTAGCGTTCGAACAATTCATCTAAATCTCTACCTACGGCGCTTACCGGCACTAGTAACGTTATTATAACGTTACTCGAAGTTATCGAAGTCTATGTCTAAGTCTTCGGCTTCCTATTTAAACTCTTCCTTATCTACTAAATAATTATCTAGGTTACTTAGTACTACCGGCGGCGTGCCTTTTAGACCCCGCGGTGGGTTGGGTTGGGTTGGGTTAGGTTGGAAAACCTAACCCAACCCGAGCGGTCGGTTTCTTGGCAGGGGAAACCGAGCGCTCGACGGTTTCTTAGCAGGGGAAACCCGAGCGCTCGACGGTTTCTTCGCATAGAGTCGGCATGCATATAGAATAAGGGGGAAATAAGCCCTAATTTCCCCCGTAAAGGCTATTATAAGCCTCTCTTAGGTAGCTACATTAATAGCTACATTTGTCTAGGCCTATCTAGAGTAAAAAAAAAAATTCGTTCGTTATGCTAAGAAACCGACTTAAAGTCGGGTTTCCCCGCTAAGAAACCGACCGCTAGTCGGTTTCTTAGTAACCTAACCTAACCCGAGCGCTCGGGTTACTCCACAAAAACCTAACCTAACCTAACCCATTCGGTTTGAACCCAACCCAACGGGGGGTCTAGTGCCTTTTACGAGCGAATACTATGTAGACTCCTCGGCATCTATATTAAGCATGTTCTATGCGGATCTAGCGCTCGTTTCGAAGAGATTAGGATCGTACGGCGAATCGCGACCCTCTACGTTATAACCGGCGTTTTTAAATAACCCTCGAGCCCTACGACCTCTATACTTATATAAACACTATACTAGATAGTCCTAAAAGCCTACGAATAGCGGGAGCTTATAGCGATACTTCTTAATAGTTTTCTTAAGTAGATTAAAGGTCTATTCGATAGGGTTTAGATCCGGTAAGTACGGCGGAAGAAACTCGAGATAGTAACCTACTTCTAGTATAGCTTCTTTAACCCTCCTACTATAGTGAATACTAGCATTATCCATTATAAATATTATCGACGGACTATCCTTAAGGTACGGTAAGACCTCTTTATCGAGCTAAGTATAGAAGCGCTTACTATTAATCGATCCTTAGTATACGTACGTATATAGTAAGTATCCGTGGATCGTGAAGGCGGGTAGAACTAACTATCTAACTTCCCTCTTCGCATACTAATAATCTATATAAGTAACGCCTCGAGGCGACTATCTATACTTCCGCTAACTAGTCTTCTAATTATAGGCCGTCTCGTCGATAAATATAAGCCTATTAACCGGCTAATTCGCGCACCTAATTACCTATAGAGCCCTTAGTAATAGGTTACGTTCCTTCACCTTAATCTAAAGCTTCGTACGAGTCTAACCCTAACGCTTTAACACCGACCGTAACATACCCGCTATAAGCTTAATACCCTTACCTCTATCCTTTACGGGCCTTAATCGATTAAACTCGTCTATAAGAGTAGCGATTATCTCCGTAAAGTATGTATCTAGACGCTCGTATAGATAGTTATATAGCTATTCTTCCTCTTCGTATAGAAGCTTCCTTAGATGCCCTTTAATAACGTTATAGTTCTTTATATATAGCTTACTAAATAGTCGCTACTTCTACTAATAACGATATATCGACCTAACGGTTATTAGCACCCTTATCTTATTAATTATCTACTTAGGAGTATAGCCTTTAGCGACGTAGGACTTAATTAGCTTCTATAGCGAGTAGTTAATTAGAGCGGGCTTTATATTGCGTAATAGTAATAACACCTAGAGGTCGTCTATACCGCTAAAAATCGTCGATAAGATTATATTAGGATTCTACGAGGTAGAAAGAGCTTAGAACAGCATTATTAGGTGGAAAATGGCGGTGTAGATGCTCGCTAAGGCTCTTCGGAGGTGCAGGGCTTCCCCGCAGGCCGTACTAACAGGCTTTCCTGCGCCCATAGTAACAGGCTTTAGACAGCCTATAGTACTATGGAGATTTCACCTTGGCAAGATCTTGACCCTTCAAATCCCACCGGACTCTCGAGATACCCCCTTGTCCCATCATCCAGAACTCGGTTAAATTTGGGCCAACCCAAGCGAAGTTCTGTACCGTATAATTCGTCTGAATTCTTAAAATGAGACTTCCAGCGGAATCCATTACATCAACACCCAAACCTGTGCCGGTTACAACATAACCGTTCTCTGCAACTTTCAGACCATCCGGCACGCCATCATATGCATAGAAGATCGGGCGCTTGTTCGTAATGTGCTTGCCACCATCCGTGCGATCGTACTTGTAAATGGCTCTTGTCCCAGTCTGATTAAAAGGGCTGCCATTGTGAACCACGATGGAACCAGAAACAGCACCCGTGTCGCTGATATAGACATGCTTGCCATCTGGAGAGAGGGCTATTCCGTTGGGCTCGCCCAAAGAGTCGTCAACCACGATCGTCTCCCCTGTGGCCGGATCGAATCGGTATGAGGCTGCCTTGAGCTGAGGTGGCGTATCGGTAAGCTTGTTGAACCAGGAGTATCGCGGATCTGTGAACCAGACTGATCCGTCTGCTGGGTCAACGAACAGGTCGTCAACACAGTTGAAGTAGTAGCCGAACTGTCTGGCGTTAGCTGACTGCGTTCGCCGGGCCTCATACATTTATATAACTCACGTAGTTGTTCAGCAGCACTTTTGTCTTGTTGGTGTGCGGGTCCAATGTTCGGATTCCAGTGCGTTGCTCAGTGCCACCTATCGAGTTGTTGCTACCAGATGCTCCTATCAATGGTGGTCAGCCAACGACCATATCATACATTGTGAAAGAGCACAAACTTACCCCAGTAAATCAAGCCATCGTAAAACGTTCCTCCATTCGGCGCATAAACCGGAGGATCACTCAAATATTCGCCCAAAGTCGGTGGGTCCTGGTTGAGATCCACAACGAGCTGAGGCAGATACCCAGGTGGAGGAGCAAGTTGACTCAAGAACAGCTTGTTCAATGACGGAACCCAGACCGGCGCTTCATGGACGGCTCCTGAAACCTCGAACACGAAGTCATAAGTGGGTTCTGAGCCGAGAATCTCTAGACCGCGCTTCTTGTCATAGACAACAAAGTCAGCCTTTGAGATGAGGCCAAAGGAGGTGTCGTTCGGAACTGAAGTGGCCTCAAAGCCTGGACCTTGAGTACCATTGTCTGCTCCTGAGGCTCGGAAGAAGTGGTGAGGCAGGACAGAAGCATAGCGATCGACGCATACGATGTTATCGGATGAGCCACATGCGGCTGCCACAGGAGAAGAAACTCCGGACGGGAATTCCTGCGCAGTAGATGAGGAAAGGACTCCCAAGGACGCCAATGCAAAGAGCATACTCGACATTTCGGCATTCATGGTCAAGAGAGGAATGATGGTGGCAAAGCTTTTGCTCAAACAATCAGCCCTACCTATATATTGAGTCGGCATACAATACTCCGACTACGGGTACGGTACTTCGGGTTATTCATCCAGAAAGATGATGCGGATGAAGATCGCATGAACCCCATCACTTCTAATGTGGAGATGTATAGTCACCGCCGAGGCCACATGATCACAGTGGACACAACCTAGCCATCCTTAAAACTATAATGGACGATATACATTGCGACGGATATCTAAGGCTCTACATAGTTATCCGCTGTATCCGGGCGTATCTATCGCTGTGGTCATAGGACTAGGTCCTTTAAAGGGCTATGTTTACGGTGTAAGTTTCGTGCACACAGGGGCTATGCCATTGTGTCTAACATCTCTATTCTGATGTATCTGCGTTCCACGTAGATTAATTGCTCTTTAGTGGAAACGGCTCATCATGCCGAAGGCAGTCCTGAAATCCCACTCCATACCCCGAGTAAATAATGCAAGATGGAGTCGTCGTTACCAGCACATTCCTCTACATACGAGCACTTACGCCGACTTTGCGAATTTCATCGCGATCAAGATCCTGCTAGTCGAAAGCCTTCACACTCGCAACAGCCTCACCTTTGCCGTCTGCCTTCGTCTTCCGCAACTGTCGATCACTGTCTCCGGCTCCTGTTCCCGCCTCAATCCCTACCAGAAACTCCAACTTCCCCTCATCAAGCAGTAGATCAATTTCCTCCAAAGTCTTCCCTCTCGTCTCAACCCAAGTCCAGGCGATGACCGCAAGTTGTATAAAGTCCCAGGCTCCATTTATCATGTAAGTCTTCCAACCAATATCATCCAAAGCATAGGGAAATGCGAATGTCACCATCAATCCAGCACCGTTGGTGAGAAAGGTATAGCATCCCATACCAGTAGCGCGAATATTGTAGTTGAGAACTTCAGGAGGGTAGAGGGCTGTCAACGGAGTCCACCCGACGCTGTATACGCCTTGAAAGAGGAAGATGGCTGCTACGGTACCGTAGATGCCAGGGTTGTATGTCGAGCTCCCGTATTGTTTGGTCAGAGCTCCGACAACGAACATCATGATGCCGCAGCCGAGAGTCGAGATTAGGGCGATTGTTTTGCGACCGATTTTCTCGCAGAGCATGGTTCCAACTATGGCGACGCAGAGACACCAAGCGTTGAGCACGACGTTGATTTCCAGCTGTGTGGTAGAGTCGGTGATTCCAGCACGGTCGAGCATACCACCCACTACACAATTTGATCAGCATATAGCAAATGTGAAGAACGTGTAAACTCACAGTAGTAAGAGACAATGTTGTTGCCGCACAACATGCAGAAGAGTGCAACTGTGGCTGCGAGAAACATTCTTCTCCTACTGCTGTGATCAAGCATAACCGCTTTCAGTGAGTAAGGCTTGTGGGTGCTCTCAAAATCAAGAGTCTCTATGATCTCACGAAGGTGACTTTGTACGGCAGGATCATCGATGGCTCCGTTCGAGTGCGATTGAGCAAGCGCCAGAAGTGCGTCTCGGTTCCGATTGTGTCGCAACAGCCATCTCGGACTCTCGGGCGTGAGCAGCAGCAGTCCGATACACAAGCAGCTGAAGAAACCTTGCAGAAGAGAAGGGAGCCGCCAAGCCCAAGTCGACTCCATTTTCGCTGTGCCATAAGTGATGCCTGCTGCCAATAGGCCACCCAGATACCAAGCAGAGTAGACCATACCCAGACCCCAAGCGCGGAACTTCACAGGTAATGTCTCGGCCAGGTATACAGGTACAGTGATTGCCGTGCATCCAGTGCCGAAGCCGACTACAATCCGAGCGACGACAAACATGGCAATGTTCTGTGCTGCAGCTTGTAAGATGACTCCGAAGATGGTCATGAGCGCACCATAGAATAGAGCCCACTTTCTGCCCACCAGATCTGGGACTTTCGCGTATAGGATTGACATGCAACCGCCCATCCACACGCTGGCCGTGTTGAGCGCAGTTGTGGTCGTGCTGAGGTGGAAGTAATCGGTGTACGACGGCAAGATGTTAAGACCGTTCATCATGGAACCATCGTAGCCGAGCGTCTATGATTTCAGCACGCTGCGGATCGAAATCGTTGCCAAAACTTACTGTTGAAGTGATGATTGACGTCGCGACCAATAAAGCTCGTACAGTCGAAGATCGCTGTGGTACCCATGCTGGGAAGCTGCCTTTTGAGATAGCCATCACAGCACCTGCCGATGCAGAGTGTTATGAGCGACAGAGTTAACAGATATTCCTGCGTGTCGAGGTCATTCGATCAACCTCACGGCACGAGCGAAACGTATGTGCCTCGTAACCTTATTAGCGATGCGTGTAACGGCATGACAGTTTGAGCCCAGCTTTATGTACGATAGCGGGACGATTGCTCGGTTGATAACACAACTTTCTTCGCCTAAATCAAAGTGCCTGTAGGTAAGGGCTCGAAATTATGCAATCAATTGCTGCGTATGAGTGGTTGGTACTTGGTACTCCGTACACTGCAATAACAGATAAATCCGATAGGCCTTGGCCGCCCCCAGGGAGCCTTGTCCAATCGATAAGATAGGCAATTTGGATGGGCTTAGGTCGTCGGCCGAGCAAGAGGGGCCAGTCGGCAGAGACAGGCATTATAACACCTCTGCTTACGGGACTCAGTGCATTCAGGTTGTTTATAAAGTTGTAGAAATCGGCGGAGCGCGATGCCTGGAAAGCTCCTCTCTTGGCCTGATTGGCCAGAATTCAGCGAGAAGAATGCCGAGCTGAGCAATGACCTGACTGAATACAAGAAGGCTATAGTCGACAGATATGGGGAGGCAAATCTGACCAAAAGCTGGTTGAAAACCTGCCACGAGCTTTCAAGGGTAACCGAAGAGATGGCCAGTCTTGGGACCGACTACATTCCCACAGTTGCATACGAAGATATGTCTAGCTTATCGCCAGAGGAGAAGCGGAGGCTTAAGGATATTGGCTGCTTTAAAGTCAAGGAGGTGATACCGAGAAAGCAAGCCGATCAGCTCTTCCGAGATTTGAAGACGTACGTGTCCGAAAACAAGAGTTCAATCACAGGTTGGTCCTCAGCTCCCATCTGCTGATGCTCGATACTGACCTGCAATAGGCTGGCCAAAGGAAACGCCATTTATACACAATCTGTACTTCTCGCCGTCTCAGATCACAGCCAGGTCGCACCCAAATATACTCGAGCTGAGCAAAGAGCTCAACAGCTGGTGGCTAGAAGGCGAGCCAGATGCATCCATTTCGCGACCACTCTCATACGCTGATGGTGTAAGAATACGACCTCCAGGAGTTCCTTTCTTCGGACTTGGCCCACATATCGATGCTGGAAGTTTGGCCAGATGGACCGATCCAATATATCAGTCCGTATACTCTGCGATTTTCTCGGGTCATCCGGAAGACCTTGACTGCTATGATCTGTCACTTCGCAAAGACGCAAATCAAGCAATGTTCCCAGGGAATGCACACTCGACAGTATTCCGCAGCTTCCAGGGCTGGACAGCACTTTCGCCAGCCGCTCCAGGAGAAGGAAGTCTGATGCTGTATCCGAATGTGAAGTGGTCGATTTCATATCTCCTTCTGCGACCTTTCTTCAAAACACCGGCTAACTCAGGGCATGTCATGGATGCCAGCAAATGGACTTTTGATCCCGCGACTCCGTGGTTTCCAGGGACTTGGAAATCTGATAGTCAGCTGCTAAGTCCTTCATCGCATCCACATCTACGTTTGAAGGAATGCATGGTGTCGATTCCCGCCATGGAACCAGGAGACACGATTTGGTGGCATGCGGACATGTGTCATGCAGTGGAGGTAGAGCATAATGGCGAGCATGAGGCTTGCGTGGCATACATTGCGGCCACGCCTTCGACGGAGCAGAACAAGAAGTACATGAAGCAGCAGGTAGAGAACTTTCTTAATGGCAAAGCGCCACCCGATTTTGAGTGCGAGGGTCTTTCCAGTGAGAGGGAGTTTGAAGGCTTCACTGGCGAGCAAAGCATGCTCAGTGGTGACGAAGGTCGGCGCGCATTCGGCTTTGACCTGCTTGGGCAAGATACAGCTGTAGCTGCTTAGAACGCAAGTGTTGTTGTATATGGCACCTCGTGCAGATAGACCTCGCTGCAGGTGTCCTGAGTTCCGCAAGAGGCCGCGCGCACATCAGGTCTGACAGCAGATTCGGAATGACTGAAGACAATGCGAGCCCGCCGAAGCCGCACACCACTTTTTTCTCGTTGCCTTGAGAACTGCGCGATCAAATCTATCATCTCGTAGTTCTGACTATCACCATTGGCTCGTTTGGTGATACCGGCTTCTGTTCCATTAACCTCGTCAAGCGCGCGAGGTCTGCATCAAAGGTAACCACATCAGTCGCCAGTCCAATTCCGAGCAGAATTTCTCTTCGGCTGCATCATGAAATGACCTTCATGATCTTCGACCATCGGAGAAGTCCCCAGGGAACTCGAGGTCAGAAGTTTGTCGATGCATTCGGTCCAAGCAGAATTCCATTGAGTCGAACGATCCAGTTCTGCGGCGGCGAGTTCTGAGGGTGCAAGTGTCACAAGCAAGCTAACACTTGGGGCATCATGATCCTGCCAAAGGACCGTGCAGGACAGATTGACGTGCGAGGGCATATCATGCCGCTGGAAGAGGCTTTGCGCACGCGAATTACGGCTCTTGTGGTCGAAGACAGGGGCCTCTTGCACCTTACTGTGGCCGGTGTCGAGTTGCGGCTCGTCGAATGGGCATCCGGTGGCAGGAAGATGCATCCAGCACGATTGGGATGCGCCTGGACGCCAGACGTAGGCGCCGCCAGTCTTCAAGGACTACGAATTCACACGTCGAGCACTTTAAAAGTTGAATGTCCGAGGGGTTGCGGACATCAGGGCTGAGGCCTACGACCAGCCAAAGAGAGTCGGCATCCGAGATAGGCACGGGAGGTGCCTGAACAAATGGAACGGTCTTTTGGTATCATATATATACAAGCCGCTGCACGTCAAGTCCGCAGCCAGGCGTCTACTCTACGGAGATATACCATCAAGCCCCCCGAAGCTGGTCCATAAAATCTACTGATCGTCGAGAACGTGCAAGTACTTCTTTTCCTCTCGCTTCTCCTTCTCGGTCATGGGTGGCAGGTCGTAGTATGATGAGCTTCGGTAGTGTTGCTGCAGGCAATGTCAGTGCCAAACGCCCGTTATCTTTTGTCTGCTTGTATGCGACTTACCAAATACTTGTATGTGAAGTTTGCGACATCGCCCGGCTCAATGTCAAGATCCTTGAAAGTCTTGGCGTTCTTGTCAATGAACTGGTCGAGATATTCCCGCTCGACCTCATCAGCACTGCCCACTGGCCACCATAGTATCTTGTTCAAGACACCGAATAAAGGCTTAAGCACAGCCTTTGGTAGATTGATATGCCGTCTCTTCTTGATCATTTCCCGGTCGACAAGCTCCGAAATTTGCTTCATGCTGTATTCCTTTGGTCCGTAAAGCTCAAACGTCTGACCTGCAGTGCTGTCGTCCATAGCAATGGCCTCGAGTGCCTTGCCAAGATCGATGGCGTGGACGGGCCAGAAGCGCTCTTGGAGGTTATTCGCAGTGAGGACATTGGTGGCGCGAGCCAATCTGTGGAGCAGCCTGTCTTCGAATCCAAAGATGGGTGCGGGTCGTACGATTGTAGTCTCCGGGAAGATTTCTCTCGCAACCTGCTCTCCTCTCCACTTGGTGCGGAAGAATTCTGAAGGCGACTCTGGGTGTACGGAGTGCGAGGAAAGATGGATGAAACGGTCGACGTCGTATTTGGCGACAGCTGAGGCGATTCGGTGGGTGCCTTCGATGTGTACATCTTCGAGGTCGAAGTTCTTGGTAGGGTAGTCGCGACCGACCAGGTTGAAGACAATGTCTGAGTGCCGCACAGACTCCTCGATGGACGCGGTATTTCGCAGATCGTACTCAATCATGACGACTCTGCCTAGATCACCAGTGACTTTCAGATGCCGCTTGGCCATCTCTTCTCTGAAGGGAATGACGACCGTGTTTCCTGCCCTCGCCATGCGGTTGACGATGTAGCGACCCAAGAAGCCCGTAGCACCAAAGACAGTGACGGTGTGGCCTCCCAGACTGCTTCTACCACCAGGTGTGCGGATGATTGGCTTGCCGGTGCGCGTAATGGCAATATCCTGAATGTGTCGACGGCATTGGGTGGGTGCTGCGGCAGTCTTGGCGAGTGTGAGTGAGGTCGAGGGGCGGACGATGTGGCGGAGAGGAGGCATAGCCATAGCCATAGCCATAGCCATGGTGCTGGATGGGAGAGCAGGCATGGGAGGAGGAGGAGGAGGAGGAGGTGGTGGTGGTGGTGGTGGTGGTGGTGGTAATGGCGCGCGGGCTCTGCCGAAACAGATGGGCGATGCGATGCGGCTCAAGTGGGGAGCTCTATTATATATTCCAGTTCTACTGTCGACCTGCAATCGATACATCAAAACACCTCCACACAATCAGAAGTACAGATATTCCCCGTCGCCCAAGATGGAAAACGAGAAGATGGCCGACTTCCTCCAACAACAACGAGATGACGCGCCAGACCATGTGCAGCACTACTTCCTTTCCTTCGAAGACTACTGGGAACGCAAGCTGTGGCACGAACTGACCGACATGCTCGTGGCATACTACAACGAGCCAGACAGCAAGCCGCAGCGCCTAGCCCTCTTCAACAACTTCATCAAGCCCTTCGCAGACAAGATCAACCAGCTCAAGCTCGTACGCATAGGCCTCAGCACAGCACACACTTGTTCCGGTATGCTATACACACACCTCTGACACCAATGCCGCGCCGTGCACTAATCAATACATCTATCTAGACGACCACGCGCGCCTCGACTTCCTGCAGGCGCTGGCCAACAAGGTCGATAAGCCAGCATCGCAAGACGCCTACACATACGCCCTCACGTCTGTCGCCAACACGCGCCTCAGTCTACACCAGACCGCCGAAGCTCGCAAAGACCTCGACAAGTGCGAAAGCATTCTGGACACTTTCGACAGCGTGGAGACCGAAGTGCACGCCAACTTCTACTGCGTCTCGGCTTCCTACTACCAAACCCAGCAAGACTTCGCCAAGTACTACCGCACAGCACTTCTCTACCTCGCTTGTGTAGAGCTGAAGGAGATTACTGAGAAAGACCGCCAGCGTATCGCATACGACCTGTCCATCGCCGCGCTCGTCAGCGAAGACATCTACAACTTTGGCGAGCTCCTGCTCCACCCCATCCTCGACAGCCTCGCTAAGACGCCGCATGCCTGGCTGCGCGATCTCCTCCTCGCCTTCAATCGAGGCGATCTCTCCGCATACAACATCCTGCAGCAGCACCTCCATGCGAACCGGCTCCTCCAACAGCACCAGCAATTTCTCTACCAGAAGATCTCATTGGCTGCTCTGACGCAGCTGGTATTCTCTCGCCCACCGCAAGATCGAAGCATGACATTCCAGACCATCAGTCACGAGACGAAGGTGCAGATCGATGAGATTGAGCATCTCATCATGAAGGCACTGAGCTTGGGTTTGCTGAGAGGCAGCATCGACCAGGTTGCAGAGGTGGCGCGCATAACTTGGGTGCAGCCAAAGGTTCTCGACCGAAATGGTATCGAAGGTATGCGCACCCGCTTAAGAGAGTGGGATGGAGGAGTGGAGCGCCTGGGCAACTGGATCGAAGGTGTTGGCAAGGATGTGTGGGCGTAATTCAGCCATTCAAAAAAGCATTGGCCCGCGCACGACACGTTTAGAAGAGACGAGGACTCAGGACACTGGGCGTGGGAGCGGAAGTGGCGTGTTACAAGCCACCTCGCACCCCAGAGCATAGCATGAGCCGACATGGCACTTTAGACAGTATGACATGAATGTACAAGTAGTACAAGGGCCCTTCCATTGCAACGAGGAAGGAGGAAGAGTAGGCAGCTTCCAGCCAACACTGAACTGACTGCTCACGTTTCGCCCTCCATTCGCCTTCGGTAGTGGTGGTCTCCGAGGATGTACCAACATCGACAAGCTCTCGCACAGGAACGTCATCGATTCTCGCATTACCTCTGATGCTTCCTTCAATCGCAGCATCTGTGCCCCCAAGGGTGCGAGGATTTTCGGAACCTGCTGTCTGACCACGAAAATGCTCATCAAGGTCCCGCGATCATCCTTGCCCGACGCAGGACCGAAGATATGGCTACGCGATCACCGCAATGGCTTTCGGATGCACACCCGGCATGTGAGGTTGTGCAAGAACGCAGCTTGAGGCTGAGACATCGACGATTGAGTCCCGATGATGTCGAGGCTGAATTACAACATTCAAATTATGTCGACAGTTCTGGCATCTCACTCTAGCAACCGGGCTCACCTCATCAACAGCATGGAAAGCAAAGAGCAAGGCAAAATCCAGGAAGCATTTCCCTTCTACAAGCTTCCTCCCGAACTGCGCTCCATAATCTACGCTTTCCTCTCTGCTCACGACTGCTACTATCCGGAAGTCTTTGATTTTCGCTGTCCATTACTACCATACTGTCTTGTCTCCTCAAAGTTCCGGTTCGAATTCTTGGAAGTCTACCATGCCTCTCGGTATTTCACGATCTGGAACATCACACGACCGATGGAGAAGTTGTTCGAGAAGTACTGGACAGATGTCTTCGTGAGCACGAGATTGGCATATCAGAAGAAGTTTAGATTCTGGACTGTCAAAGGGATATCATTGGAGGTAGAGTTGGGAAGGGACGGGATGGTGGTCGTGAGGACGCCTTATGAGAGCTTAGACGAGGGAGTGGTAGGGGATGTGAAAGGCTTGGTTGAAGACGCTGCGAAGACCAATGAGGATGGGGAGACGAGGGTGGATGAACAGGGATTTCTTCGATTGATGCATGGGTTGAGGGAGAGAGGATTATTGCATGCGGAGCGCTGAGATGTGAACATGAGAAATGGAGTTGTCTGGGCTATAGCTGTTAGCTCGTCACTTCAGCAGACGCTAGGTTCATTAATTTTCTTGGGCATCGAAGAGAGACAGAGACAGCGGGGACCTCATTTCATCCCATCGAAGTTCGTCCTTTTCCAGCAACAAGCATGACAACGACAGACTTCAAGGTGTCCATCCGGATAAATTAGGCGTAACGAGATGGGATCACTACTTCTGGCATTTCTGACAAGAGAAATGCCTCCGGATCTACACTTTGATTCTAGGCAACAACACAATTCACATACTACCAGCTTCCGCTGGACTGCTGTACATGGTCTGCTGCTGCCCAGACTCAGACAGTGATGTGCATCAGCTCAGTGAGAAGGGGACAATGACAGTCCCGACATGGGACGAGGTCTTCTCTGCAAAACATGATAGCGATTGGATCCGACAATACGACCGACGCCACGAAAGATGCCTGCGACTTCTTAAAGGCTTTCGAACGAATCCTCTCATCATCGCAAGGGTTTGTCCTGAAAACTGGTAGCTCCAAGTCCAGAGGCGAATCCGACATGAACCTGTCAGGAAAATGTTCGCAGCCTTCCTCCGCAGTACCAGCTTCCCATTCCAAATAATTGGCTTCGCGTTTCTACATGGAGCAGCAAGAGTTAGCCAGGGCCGTCATTGGAGCAATAAATGGACAGAAGAAGCCCAGAGCACATCGACTGATCTCATTGCCAGCCATTTCCTTCTCTTCTAAATCACGTGCGAGGCAGTAAAAATAGCCCGCTCGAGCATTGCGCAGACCTTCTTCTACCTGAGGGACACCGGTACGAATCTCTTCTCCGAGATCAGCAAGTATACTCGGCTTGTTGCGAGCAGCAAGTATGGGTCTGATCGTCTCGATTCCAAGGCCGTGAAAGACTCCCATGTAGTAGCCGGTTCACGCTGCCGGTGTTGTGTAAGATTCGGGCCGATTCGGCAACTGCCAGCATCTCGTCCAGTATCGCCGCAGACTTGTCGCCATGACGGCGCACTGTCGACATGTCTCAAGAGGCAGAAGTGGAGCTTGGCATGTTCAGACGCTCTTCGTTCCAAAGCAGACGCAAAGAAAACAAGGAGTGAGCAGGATTGAGGCGTCTCAAGGTCCAAGAAGCTTAGCATATCAAGTATCTCTGGGCCGATTGTAGCGATTGTTGTATAGCCCCGACCGGCTCGAAGCGGCGGCAGAGTTCGAAGTGTGCAAATGATAGCTCAATGTTGATTTCAAACTTCGGCCAAGATGGATGGAGCTGTCCTTTGATGAAGCGCGCTGTCAAAAAATGGGCTTGGGTAAGTACCCGGACTTTCAGATGAGCAATGATCCATTGAGCGTGGGATCTCACTACTGACAGGACTCAAACATCTTCCGGAGAGGACAAAGAGAAGCATCTGTCCCAACTGCTTATTGTTCGAACTTTACACATGGGCAAGACCAACGGCATGATGAATTGAGCCCCCACCGTGTGGAGGGTTGCTCGATGGACGCGTATTTGTGTCGAGTAGAATCTTGTTTGACCGGTGGCGGGAGAGACCTTGTCCCATTCAATGTTGATATCCTCACACTTCAGCTTCATGTCGAGTTGGGTGGCCTCTCCTTAGCAGTCCAATCTGGCTTCATGTCGGCGATCGCGTTGAGCTTCGTGTCGTATTGATTTCGCAATTCCTGTAGAGCCCTGTTTTGAACTTCTCGAAGATATCCTGACGTGTGGCCGCGTAGTCCTGGCGTTTCTTACCCAAGTTTTTCCTCGGCTAGGTGTTGGATGGCCTTTCTCTTTTAGGGAAGTGAGGGTTTGCGACTGACTAAGACCCACGGCGCGCTTTGCCTCCTTTCTAGCTGCCTGTCTCTTGTTCTTCATTAGTGGCTTCTCGTACCACCGAGGTGAGCATTGAGCTGAGGATGGGGTGGGCCTCTGCGCGATCGAGGCACATTTCGCGGTCATGGTCAGATATCTTCTTCGGGGGCTCTGGAAGCGCCATTGCCGCCTCCTTCCTACGCTCCGAAAGACAGCACACGTCGCAGCGGAGCCCAGCGTCGGCAAGCTTGACCAAGTCGGACTCGATTTGGCGACTTTCTTCTTCGCTGTGGGCCGCAGTATTCCCAAGCGACTTGGATACGTAAGCTTTGGTCTAATTGTTGCAGTCAGACGCGCCACACGTAAGGTCCGCTTTAATGTATGGGTGGCCAGGTGGGCTAGGCTTCATAGTGGTCATGATCTTGCGAAACTTCTGCTCATCCTTACGGTGATTATTCAGTCAGCGTCATAGACTTCATGCGTGTCTCGATGGAGCCTTACAGGTCTGGGTCGGTCAAGCTCATGAACGGGAGTAAGCTGGGATACTTCCGGCGGCGGCCATCCAAGACGTCGCCGGATTCTGGTGGCTGAAAAGAGACGCGGTCGGGGGAAGCGCTTTCGTAGTTCTCGAAGCTAGTATTGAGCAGGCCGTCGTCATCGAGGCGACTCGACTCGCCGGCGAGGAGATGGTTTCTCGCTCCATAGTGGCCGATAGCGAATCGACGATCGGTAGGTGTTGGGGAACGCGCAGTGGTCGTAAGGTAAGTCTAGAGTGGAGAGCAAGGTGGAATGCGCTTGTTCGAAGCGGTGTTGGGAATGAAGCTGAGCAAGGCAGATGAGCAAGTGGAAAAGCATCAAATGTCGCACAGGTCGTACGGGACGCGCCTCCCGACCGGGTTGCCTTGTTTGGGGTGAGGCAGTATTCACCTGCGAGAGCCTTCGCTCTCACGGAGCTCATGAGCTGTCCGGCTGGAAGGATGTTGCATTTCAAGCTCCTAATAAATATACATTAATGGGGCGCACAGCGATAGCCATGCTTTACCTTTCCTCGTCTCTACACGTAATATCTTGGCTCGTTGAAGACATGGTACCGGTGATCTCTCACGCCTTGTCCTTTGAACATGGCCGGGAATCTGTACGGCTCAGGGACCTGGTCCTCGGGAATGGTCTGGTCAGTGCCTTCTGGCTGGCCGACGATGAATTTTCCAATCTGCGAGATAAAGAGTCAGCCAAGACAGCATGCGCAATGAAGTGCAGTGATGTGCACTTACCTGAAGTTCAGTGTCGGTGATGGTGGATCTCGACACTCGAGCATAACCTGTCCTCTTCATACCCTTGTACAGGATATATTCGCACCATCGATCCCAGTCTGTTGGGTCGATGTCTCTCATTCCGGACACATCGGACACGTATGTGTTGTAATTTCCCTCCTTTGGCTTCGTCACTAGATACGAGAGGAGGATTGATGGTCGATTCGTGCTTCCCATGAGCTTCGACAGGTACTCAGTTTGCAAGCGTCGGTCTTCTGGATCCTCTTCTTGTCCAGAATGGAAGACAAAGATGTCTACGAGCTCGCCGTAGGCATCAATGGTGGCGTGAATGGCAGGCGCCAGTTCTCCTACCGGCGAGGGGAGGAGATGGTGGGTGCTGTTTACAATCGGGAATTTGGAGAGCAATGCAGAGCCCCAGGTGTGCTTGTTCGGACCCGGGCCATAGTCAACGTACATGCCAAGCTCCTCTGCGAGGTACTGAGTGGTGTCGCGATTGCCCATGATGATGCGTTGCAGGTCGCTTTCGAGAAGTCCAACGACATCCAGTTCAGTCTCGCGGATAAGCGCCTCCATGCGTCGCTCAGAGCTCCACATGTCGTTATCAATGCTGAAGTGGATCGTCCAAATACCAGCGGTGATCAACTTGCTGTCCTTGTGGTAGGGCTGATAATCATAGGTTGGGAAGCGAAGGTAAGCCACGCTAGCGCTGATGAGCTGAAGGGCGAGCAGAGCGTAGATGTAATAGCTGCGCTGACGTCTGGCAGCGGGATTCGGGGGAGGCTGAAAGGAACGTTGCTTCGCCGGGCTGCTGTTAGCGTTCGACGAGAAGATACCACAACCGATCATGACCATTGTCGTGATCATCACCCAGTCCGTATGCTCCCTGACCAGGGGCCCACCGGGCACAAACGCGTATGCCACAACCCAGACATGGAAGAGCACCATGATGTTGTAGAAAAAGAAGCCGAGGGCGAATGTTCGGCCGGGTGAAAAGCGGACGGCATTGGATATAATCGCGGGAGTGACGCCCACGAGATAGAAAGCGAGCATCAAGCCGCCATAGTAGCCAGTCCAGTTCGAAAAGAGCGTGAGGAATGCGGCACCAAGTGAACCGATTCCGAAAGCAGCCCAGGTACGAACGAGGTTCGGATAGAAGAGACCGAAAACCAGTCCAAGGCCCATCGCGGCGATTGTCCAGGCTCCATGTGGCGAAGCCAGCGGACCACGAACTGGATATCCCTCCCAAACCCACAGAATCATGGTGCTCGAATCTGAGAGCAAAGAGTGCAGTCCAAACATAACACCGGCGAAGCCAAGGCCGGCCAGGAACGATGGGCCTTTCGGCTTGTCATGGTAGGGCTCGATGCCCACATTCTTGGAAGATGTTTGAAAGGAGCGAAGCACAGCCAAGGCGAACAATGCAATGCCAGTCTTGTTGTAACCGCCATTAGCTTCGTGCATAATAGGCCAGAGAGGATTGTTGGTCCAGCACGCGAACTTTGCAACACTACTGGCGATGAGTCCTATGAGCCACGCAGAAACCTTGGCCTCCAGCATGGCAGGACTATTGCGCTTGCTCCACCACAACGCGACCCAGGCAAAGCAGCCATTCCAGACGCCAAGGCTGACTGCTCCAAGTCGAGCTTCGGGACGTTTGATGAGATATGCGAGAAGGCCAATGGCAGTGGTAAGGATGAGTGTGGGGAAGTTCTTTGAGGCCATTCGACGAATGGGCGCAATCTCGAGGAATAATGGAGAGATGGTCGACATGACAGCGACCTCGTAGCCGGAGATACCCATGTGCCAGAGTGGAAAGTACCACACGACCACACCCAAAGAGGTCATGATGGTCCAGAATGAGAACTGTGCATGCGTCAGTGCTTGGAGTAGACAGGCTTTGGTGTGCACCACTTACGCCAAGATACACATCTGCGGCGGCATCAAGCATTTCGTGCCATGAGAAGCGGTCGTTGAAGACTTGGCCAAGAGGCTTGTCCTTCTGTCTCTCCAAAGCCTTATCGGCCACGCGATTCTTGTCTCTGCGAGGCCACATCAGCCACAGCGCTGACCAGCTGGTTCTTGAAAGCGGACAGTCGTACCAGCCAGCTATTTTGGAAGCCACTTGACGTACCCTCTGCTAACGCCCTTCACATCCTTGACGACAAGCTCCAAAGCATTAAAGTCCATGGCTGTGACGGCATCGAATGCCACATCGAGCAGGACGAGCGACCATTCGAAGAAGGCGTAGATGGTGTATGCTAGCACGGCGATTAGTCAGCACGGACATGAGTCAGCAGGTGAGTGAGCTCAGTGCAAGGGGCTCGGGAGCTCACCTCCTGGCACGCGATGCAGTTTGTGCTGAATGAAGAAGTAGACTAGTGGGATGAGGGTGGCAAAGAAAGTGGCGGCCAAGTACTTGCGGTACTTGATGGCGTGCGGGTTGGGAGGAGACAAGGCAATGCAAGCTACAGTCCAGGGCAGAGTGGCAACGAGGTAGGCAATCATGAAGATATCGTGCCAGTCATGGTCATCGGTGCTCGTGATATATGTCCATCCTCCACACGTCAATGTCCTGAAGACTCCCACCGCTGCCATGAATTGGGGCAAGCTGCTGCCCGGACGCTTGGCGAGGCAGTACCACAGGAAGACCAAGGCGAAGCGCGGACCGGAGCAGATGGCAATGAAGACCTGGAAGACACTTCGTTCGGGATATCGGTCGCCAATGGTCGCGGATACCGAGGGAAACCATTCGATCGGGTAGCCGAAGTGCTCGTTCTGCACGATTTTGTGGTAATGCAGGCCGATGCCGACGATGAAGGCGCCGAGGAAAGCGGCATAGGCTGTGGCCGTGTGGGCGTGACTGATGAGCTGGCCGGGAATCTAAGGTGACACACGAATCGACGTCAGTGAGGAATTGACCTACTGGCCAGTGGGCAAGTGCGAGTGCTGCTTACGACGGCCACGACTTCACCGTCGCGGTGTTTCGGAGGCATTGGATCTGCTCTGGTGCACGTGCACTCCCATTGACCTGGAGAGACGAGAGTGTGCGGTGTGTGAGTAGTGGGTGTAGGTGTAGGTGTAGGTGTCGGATTCGTGAACAGGGAGGAAGGAGCACTTCCGCCTCGCCGCGAATTGCAGCGGCTGTGTCCGCAGAGCCGCAGTCCATCTCGAAATGTCCAAATCTCGCCCGCACCCGCACCGCCGCACACATCTCTGCCAACCATGGCGGCAGCAAGTGACAAGGCTCGTTTCTACCTGGAACAATATGTACCTGAACTGCGCGAGTACGAATCGAAACGCATTTTCTCCCGCGACGAGATTGCTTCCATCACCTCCAAGCGATCGCACTTTGAACATACTTTGAATGCACGAGGCAGCACGCCCGCCGACTACGCTCGCTATGCTACATATGAAATGAACCTAGGTGCACTTCGCAAGAAGCGATGTCGAACATTAGCCGTCCACGCCTCCTCGTTCTCCGCTCAGAGAACTGTTTTTTTCGTCCTTGACCGAGCAACCAAGAAATTTCCAGGCGACATGGGACTGTGGATGCAGTACATCAATTTCTGCAAGAAGGAAAAGGCAAACAAGAAGCTATCCAAGGTCTTCACAAGTCTATTACGCCTGCACCCAAAGCAATATGGCTTATGGGTGCTGGCTGCGAAGCATTACGCCGAGACGCAGGGAGACATGGGCACGGCGAGGAACTATATGCATAGGGGATTGAGATTCTGCAAAGACCAGCCGAAGCTTTGGCTGGAGTATTTGAAGCTGGAAATGGTATATCTTGCCAAGATTGCTGCGAGAAGGAAGATTCTAGGCTTGGACGAGAAGCATGAGCAGACAGTAGACGTTGACGAGAACATGATCGCGCTGCCCACCATCACAGCCGATGACTTTGAGCCTGCTTCGGACCATGAAGACGCCAAGAGAGGTGTCGAGGAAGTGAACGAAGATTGGCTCAAGCGATTAGAGAATGCGCCTGCCTTCACTGGTGGCATTCCGATCGCCATCTTCGACTCGTCTATGAAGCAGCTTGGCAGCAAAGCTCCTGAAGCTGCGGAGCAATACTTCGACCTCATCTCGACTTTCGATCAAGTTCCGTCAACCCCGAAAATACTCAACCACATCCTTGACTGGCTACGACAAAACGCGCCAAACTCCGTGGAATTTATCATGACCGAAGCCAAGCGCGAGCTCTTCAGTATCGACTCCACGTCTGGCGACTTTCCCCAGGCTCTATCTAAATCTCTCGCTAAAATCAACGCAGGCAGTACTAGACTACAAGACAAACAGCAGCCAGCGCTTTCTGAGAAAGCTGTCTTACTTTTGGTCCAGCTTGCTGAAAATGCAGATGAGATGGACCAGGACATTCGAAAAGTGCTGGAAGTTAGCATCAAACGCCACCTCCGCACAACATCGGCAATGCCACGAAAACCCGGAGGGAAGAAGTCGGGTCCAGAAGCTATTGCGACAGCTTTGCAAAGCCAGGGCAAGCAGCAGCAGGCTGAACTAGTGTTGAGATTGGCAGGTGATGCTGGCATGAAGAGATGAAGTCCACTTGAGCCATTTTTGCTCCAACATGCGCTCGGTATCCTACCCATGAGCAGCACAAGAGCAATAGCCGTCTCGCGACTGCAAGCATTTGAAAGTGTTCCGAATACCTGAGCAAGCCTCAGCCATCATAAAGACTGGCTTCGCAATGAGATTGATCGATAAACGTAGTCTTCTCCCACTGCTTCCGCGTATTCTGCAATCATAAACGTGTTGCTAGCCCGTGACAACTCCCATATCAAATGCTTTCCTCCTCCAATTCAAAAATTTCCCCAAGTATATGTAAATTGTAATCCAATGCTTCTCTTCACAAGAAGCCGTGAGCTACAAGCCGCTCGTACAAATTTCGGGACAGGACGGAGCTCCATTTCTATGAGGTATTAAAACCCCGAAATCCCGAAATCCTAAAAACCTAAAAATCCTAAAAACCTGAAATCCTAAAAGCCTAGAACCACGAATACGTACGCGAATATATTACGAATACGTAACGAAGCCTTTAAGTATACTAAATATAAGAATAACGATTGTAGAAGGTAGGTAGGCTAGGTAGAAGGTAGGTAGGCTAGGTAGAAGGTATGTTACGGATTGGACCGATTGGGCTGCCGGCTCGGGCCCATCCCGGCGCTCCTCGCTATACTCTTAGGCACTATAGTTAGTAGATAGAGAGAAATAAGCATACTTACTATCACGATAGTCCCCGTTTACTACGGTTCCTATTAACATAGTAGCTTTGCTTAGTTAACGATACGATTAGCTACTATACTAATCGCCTCCTCTACCGGAATCGAAACCCGTACCGGATTATAACTACTAGGCCGGACGGAATCGATTTAACTACTAATCGTACCGATTAGGCGTTAGATCGTTATATATTTAGCCTACATCGATATAACCTACTAGTTTCGATCTACTACTTCCGCACTAGTCGATAGCGGTACATAGTACGCTACCGGTACTAAAACTCCCTCTATACTACTAATTAGCCGAGGTAGGTACGGACCGGTACGAAGAAGGGTAGTTACTCCTAAGAAATCGGGAGGGGCCTATCGAGACGCCTACCGTGCCTACCTTACTATCTATGTTAAGAGCCTACTAATTTTAGTTAGGAATCCTCTCTATTTCGGCCGAAATACCTATAACCTATTACGATTAATATTCTCCTTATCGTAATCGACTTTATTATTCTATATCTACCTTATACCGTTACTTATTAGTACCGCTCCTAACCCGGTAAGGAGCGCTATTCGCTAAACTAGCGGTTCGACCGCTCCCGGTATACCGGAATCTAGGATTACCGGACATAGAATCGCATATTATCTTAATTAGCTCGTACATCGAACGATTCGTCGAGCATAGCGAGATCTTTACTACCTAATTAAGGAATAAATAGGGCTAAGTAGACCTATTAGTATCCTACGTTCGACGATATTACCTACTAATAGGGAATCCGCCTCCTTCCGAACGTAAGGTACGCGAATTAGCCCTCGATACCCTTAATAATTTCCTCTTTCTAGGGTAGTAGGTAGTAGATAAAGGACTCCTAACGAAAGCCGTTAAGGAGCTAAAAGTAGTATTCCCCGGGGTTAGGAAATCGTACTACTATAAGCGGCTTTACCCCGAAATCTACTCCCCTATAGAGGTTAAGCGAGCGAGAATTACCGAGTAGCGGGAGCTATCCGTAAGACCGTAATCTCCTCGACCGCTACCGCCCTCTCCTTTAGCCTAGTAGTTAGCGGTACCTAAAACTTAACTAGGCGATTACTAGATATAGGCTTAATCTAGATCGGAGCGATCGGAGTATATACTACTATCCTAGTCTAACGATTACTAAGTATAAGCTCGACTACTATCGGAGAGATCTAAGCGCTAGCTCCCGTTAGTATTTCGCCGGCGGCCCTCGAGTAGTCCCTATTCGTAGTAGCTAATACGCCTATCTTCGTTATTTAATACCTCGCCGTATCTACTAGTAAGTACTCGCTAAGGCCCGATAGAGTAGGCCGAACTACTACGCGGCCGCTCGCGTCGCCGAGATGCTCGATACGACTACCGCGAGCTATTAGTAGAGATAGAGGAGATCGGCCGGGAAGAGATTCGCTAGTAATAGGAGTAGTATCGCTTCGACGCGTTAAGGTAATTAGCGTAGAGACGGGGGGTCTATTTAGACGACACCGTTATCGATTTTCTAATTTAGTAAGGCCTTACCCTAGCTCCTAAGGAAATAGACCCTCCTAGCGACTAGGGTCGCTACTTTCCTAAAGCTAGAGAGGCCTCGTACTACTACCCGGAATACGGTAAGCCTAGTAAGCAGAGAAATTATCCGGAACGTAATAACCGTTACGACCGCTATAGCCCGTAAGGAAATAAAGGAAAGTTCTAAGAGATAATATAGGATTACTTATACGAACGCCGGCAATCTCGACTTAGAAAAGTAGGTTTCGCTACTAATAGCGAGTACGATCTACCGCGTAATCGCTATAATCGGCGATTAGATAATCTACGTTCGCCCTCTCGGTACTATAGGTAATACTAGCGGTCGTATTCGCGTTACCGTAAGCGGCGCTAGCGAGGCTAGAGGACGCGGCGAGATAGCGAAGATAGGTATTCTAGCTACGATAATCGTAGCGATCGCTAAGCTAGTTATCGATACGGTATAGCGGGGCGATATAGTAAGACCGATCGTCGCTCTCGCCGCTTACTATCGTTATCTAAGAGCTCGTTAGATAGGGACGATCGTAGTCGTCGCAACCGACGCGGCTACTACCGAACGTATC
>LFZN01000312.1:0-32261 GCA_001578235.1 Pseudocercospora eumusae | reverse complement strand
TGTCTTAAATTTAGAATATTCTAGTTATACCGTAGGCTATAACTATAAACTACTAGCGCGAGACCTTCGCCGTCTTTCTAATCTTCGTTATCTACTCCTTCTAGGCTTCTAGCTTCCTTATGTCCCCTTCCGCTACCGTATATAGCTTAACTACTCCTCGTCTATCCTTCTTTACCCCTATAATCTCCTTTATCCCTATCTTTTAGACGATTTCTTTCCCTATTATCTTATCGATATCCTCTTATTCTTAGGGGTCTATAATGTAGACCTAACCGCTATCTTCTTCTCCTTTAGGCTAGCTACTTAGGCCTATGTGCCCTAGTTAGTTCTTAGGGCTAGGAGAGCCCCCTTCTATACCTTTACCGTAGCTATTCCTACTACCTTATCGACTATTATCCTTATATCGTTCTTTAGTACTTTTAACCCTCCTAAGAGTTCTACTATTATCATCTTTAGTACTCTTTCCGGGACCTCCCTATCGGCCGCTATCGCCATCTCCTACGCCCTCTTATACGTGTCCTTCTACTCGCTTCCCTCGCCCGGGGGCCTCGCCGTCGTCGCCGTCGTCGTCGTCGTCATTTTTCAGGTTGAGGTACTTATATACTAGTGCCTTATCGATCGGGAAATTATAGTACTTAGGCTAGTCGCTAAGGAGTTCCTCGTATACTAGCGGTTCCTATAGAATGCCTATAATAGTAAGCTTTATACGGTCTTCTCTAAAGGTTTCGGAGTCGGCGTACGGCGTCTTTCTTAGCTTAAGGAAGGTAGGCTTCGATAGTATCTTTCCGCTTAGCTCGAGTAAAGTAGGCTTCGATAGTGTCTTTCCGCTAGTAGGCTTTATTAGTGCTTGTCGCTCGCCTTAAGGCGGGACGAGGGCATCTTCGCTAGGTATTATTAGCTCGTCGTCGTCCTAGGAGTAGCTAAAGACGTCCTTATCGGTACCTTAGGTCGTTTGTACCTAGGCGACGGGCGGCTAAGTAGATAATAAGGTCGTCTATACTTAGGCGGCGGGCGGCTAAGTAGATAATAAGGGCGGCGGAGGCGTTAGAGTCGTAGTCTATTCTTAGACGACGCCGTTTATAAATAGCACGTACATGTCGACCGGGATTAGGTCGCCTTTCGACTAGTATCTATTGATCCTAAACATCTCTTATAGGTATATATTATTAGTCCTCTTCCCTATAATCTAGTACGCCTAGCCGTAAAATAGGTCGGCGTCCTCGCTAGTATTAAGCCCCTCGGAGTTAAAGCGCCTTATCTATATACCTATAGCTCTCCTACCTAGACGGGTTATTACGGCGTCTACTATCTTAATAGTATCGATTAGTCGCTAGTCGTTAGCTTCCGCTAGCGCTACTATCGTTACGGCTACGGAGTATACTCGTAGCGCGTAGTCCTAGTATATAGATAACTCCTTTATACATGTCTCTAGTAGCCTAGACACATCGTCGCCGGCTAGCATCGGGACGCCGCTACGTTTATACGCGAATATTAGGTCTATAGGGTCGGGATTTGTAGTATTACTAGGGTAGACGTCCTTTAGGTATTCTTACTTACCTCTAGCGGTTAAGTAGAGACGGCCTTTATCGTTAAGGGTAACGAGCTCGTACTAGATTATTTCGTTTAGAAACCTCTTACCCTTAGCTATCTATAGGGTGCGGCCTATAAGTATCTATACTATAGCGACGTAGTCGTCGCTACCCGGCTTAGGGATAAGCAATGTTCGTAGGAGGGCGCGTATCTAAAAGCGGTTATCCGCATCTATATCTTCTACCTCGCTACGTAGTTACGCGCCTACGCCATTATTACCCGCGTTCTCTTCTATCCGTAGAGGTTACGGCTACTAGGGGCGCGCTTCTTAGCGTACTTCTTAGCTAGGTAGCTACTAAGAGCGTGCTTACTAGCTAGGCGGTAGATCTTACCGCTACTAGTTCTCTACTATAAGCTCCCGCGTAGGTGCTAGCTTATCGTTAGCCTATTTAGCTCCGGGTAGATGCGTTATATAGTCCTACTACTATCCGAGGTTACGCGTCGCGACTATTACTAGTTTATCGTTAATAACGCTTACGTGTAGCGTCGAACGCTAGTACTAGTATAGCTTAGCGGTACGTAGTATAGCTTTCTACGTCGGTAATAGTAGTAGCTAGGGGATATCGCTATCTATAACGGGGTCGTGCGGCTAGCGCGCGCGAACGCGTACGCGTAATATAACATATTTTACGTCTTACTCCTAGTCCCCTACGTAATCGGCGGAGATATAGCGATTAGCGAGATAGTATAGCGGTAGCTATCCTAGTAGCGTTATAGCTATTTTAACGATACGTATAAGGAGTTAAAGGAGAGGGACGTTATTTTTACTAGCCGTTAACATAGTCCGCATAATCGCGACGAAGCGGTAGACCGTAGCTACGCCGAATCCGTAGCTTACTAAGGTAGAAGCTATAGTTAGTATAGACTATCGGTATAGGTAACCGACTAGGACTCCTTACTTACGAGTTCCGGATCGGTATACCTATAAGGACGCGAGCCCGTATAGTATAGAAAATGGTAGGTAATCCCTTATATACTCCGGCACTAGCTCTAGCGGCGTAATAAGCATTATATACTATACCGGGATTAGACGTACTCGCTAGCTAGCGTATTCTTCTAAAAAGCCTATACCTATGTCGAGGAAATAGGCGTTAGTACGAACGCCGAGGAAGTTAGAGAAGTCGTCTTCGTCTATAATAGCTTATACTAGTAATACTAAATCGTCGCCTTCGAGTAGGACGTACGGCTTACGGCTAAGGTCTAGGTTAGTAAGCGGGAACGGGTAATTATTACGCTAGATATTATGGTATCTTACTCTCTCGATTATCGCGCGCCTAGAGTAGTATATCTTTAGTCGCTAGTCGGCGGCCGTTACTAGGATGATGGCCGTACTTATCGTTACTAGCTTACTCGGGATTAGGGCGGAGTACATACGCGCCTAAATCTTCTTATTAACCGAGTACCTAACGTCTATCGTCTACTTCGCGACTACGTTATACTCGCGAATAATATATAGTACTACGTAGCGGTCCGTTTCCGGCTCTCGCTTCTAATGCTTTAGCTACGCCTTAATCTAGCTACGCTCGTCTAGTATAAGGATAGAGATAAGATGCATACTTAGTAGGGCGTACGCGTACGGGATCTATACCGGCTTATCTTCGTCCTATCGTGTTATCGGCGTTAATAGCCCGTCTACTTCTATAAGTTCCGAGGCGGACTAGTCTTACTCTAGCGGCCTATCGAGCCGTATCTTCCCCGGCGGCTAGCTTACCGATGTCTCTATCGCGGTAAGCTTGCCGTATCTTTAGGCGTACGATTACGAAGGCGCTTATTACGTTTGTTAGGATAAGGAAATAGGTGCGGGCGCTAAGAAAGGATAGTATTATATCGGGGCGGAAAGTTGTTATTATTAGAAGAAATTTTTACGTTGCTAGTAGGCGTTTCTAGTAGTAACTTAGCTAGTCCGTGCGGGTAAAGCTAACTATAATAATAGGAATAATAGCGGTAACGTTAGCCGTAGTAACCGTACGCGTAATACGGAGCGTAATAATAGAAACAATAGGAACTCGTACTTCGGCAGTAGCCGTACGCTCGTACGAAATAATAGTAGCGATGACAATGCGAGGTATACCGCTATAATGGACGAGGGCGCTAGTAATGCGAGTAGAGGGCCTATTTACTATAGGATATTATAATAAGTATTTCTCCCTATGCTTAGGAGCCTCTTCGGCCCGCTCTACGCGAAGTACGGGTTAGCGGCGAAGGCTAATTCTCCTAGGTACCTAAAAAAGGCTATATAAACTACGTTAATTACTAAGGTTAATTAGTTATGCGCCTACTACTAGTAGGCGCTTATAGATAAGTGCGCTCGTATTCTTAGACGAGCTCTACGGCGTCTTTTAGATTATCGATATTATACTATACGCTATGCGTATAGCTATATCCGCGCTACTTTACGAGATACTAGATCTTACCTCTACTTATGCGCCTACTAAGGAGTCTCTCGATCTTATAATACGGCGTATAGGGGAATAGCTCGTCGTCCTCTACTATCTCGAGGACGGGGCCTAGCTCTAGAACCTTACGATTGTATAGATCTCTACCCTCCGGATATACTTCTAGCTATGTAACGGAGACTACTAGGTAGATACGTATAACCGGTAGAAGGTCTAGTTCGTATACGAGGTTACCTACGCGCTTAATAACTTTAAACGGTCCTATACGCTATACGGATAGCTTCCGATTCGGATTACCTAGGAGCCTATATCCCTTATGTAGTTTAAGTAGGACTCGTTAACCGACCCTAAAAGAGATTAGGCGATATACCCGATCGTACCTCTCCTTTATTATAGCTACCGCCTAAGTAAGGGAATCGGTAGCTTAGTCCCGTACTACTTATCTTAAGGCGGCGTAGTCCTTAGTTAGTAGCTTAGTTAGTAGGTTAAGGGTATCTAGGTTAGTTTTAAAACCTTAGATAAAGATATTAGGTATCTCTCTAGTAGATGCATTTCTAGCGTTATTAAGCTCTACCTATATATTAAGTAGTACCTCGGACTAGTAGCTATCCGGATAGTTAGACGTATAGAACCGTAGTACTATTTCTACCGTCTAATTCGTACGCTCGGACTATCCGTCCGATTATAGGTAGTAAGCTATAGCTATAAAGAAACAAGTACCGAGTTTCTTAAAAACCTCCTATATAAATTTACTTAACTAGATTAGGTCTCTATTACCGATTATTATAGAAGGAAGGCTCCGCTTAAGTTTAACGTACCCTTAGATCTAGTCCGCGCCGTATTACTACGCTATCTACGTAAACTTCGTATAGCGGAGTATAACTCGTTTAGTAAACTTATACGTTTCCGTAAGAAAGCCGTCGTAGCCTTTAGGGTCCGGTAGTAGCCTATATACTTAGTCGGCTATAACCGTATATTACGGGACGGGGAGGTACTTAATAGGGTAGAGCTCCCCGTATAGCGGATAGCGTAGCGTTTAGTTAAGAATATATTCGGAATAGTACTTAATATACTTTATAACCTCGCTTCTAAGGTAGCGTATATAGAAGCTAGTATAAACGCGAGCGTATATACGATAGTAGCTAGTATAGTAATACTAGTCGTAAGCTATCTAGAAGATCTCCTAGTATAGGGATAGAGGGATATAGAGTCTCTCTCGGCTATCCGTATCGTCTTTAAAGAAGATAAGGTCTCCTCGTAGAAATAATTAGAGGCTAAGGGGACTAGACTCTTATTTACCCTCGTACTAATCTAATCGTACGTCCTTATCCGCTTCTACTTATATACTTACTATAGCTAGCGCTACTTCGTACTCGGTAATGTTCTATTCCTCTACTATTATACGTATACGGCGTTCTTCGGCGCTCTTTAGCTAGGCGAGGATTTTAGCCTAGTATCTATTAGTAGGATAGCCGCGCTTTAAGTTATCCTTAAAAGAGTCCGAGAGCTCGACTAGCATAGAATAGAAAACTAGTTCCTCTAGCGATATAAATATACGGCCCGAGTATTCGTCTATTAAGTTAGTATAAGAATAAAGCGGACTATCTATATTATTAGATTCGTACTCGTCGTAAACGTAAAAGGCGTCTATAACGTCGCTATTCGGTATCGGATCGTCGTATACTAGTAGATCTAGAGTATCGCCGGTTTAGTCCTCTTCGTACTCTAGTTCCTCTACGAGCCTACTAAGGGTATCCGGAATACTATAGAGGCGGCCTAGCCGATATAGGACTTTAAGATTAGGGAATTAGGAAAGGTACTAGCCTACTCGTACTAGTCGGAGGTTAAGCTTATCCGTTAAGGTTATTCTAGTAAGGCTAGCCGCTATAGCTATACTAAGCGCTATAATATAGTCGGAGAAGATATAAATTAGCTTTCGTATAGCCTATAAGATATATCTAACCTTACGAGCTATCTATACTAAACCCCCGACCTCGAGCTCTATAGCTAGGTACCTCTTTTCGACGTCCGTAAGGGCCTTACTAAGGTATATAATTACCTAGACTTAGTACGGCTAGAATCTAGTAGCCTTACCGTTCTCTACGTAGGGCTCTAGGTTATCCTTAACGTAGTATAGTACCGCTACGAAGCCTCTAGTATATATATCGAGGTCGATATAGATAGATAGATAGATTTTTTATTTACCTATTTTAGTACCTATCGGCCTATATAGGTCCGGAACTATATATACTATAGAAAAGGAAACTAGGCTAGTTAGTAAAAACCTCTCCTCTTTACCCTCGTTACCTCTTTCCTTACTTTATCTTTCGGTTCTACTTCCTCTAAGATATACTAGTATAGACCCCCCGTTGGGTTGGGTTGAAACCGAATGGGTTAGGTTGGGTTAGGTTTTTGTGGAGTAACCCGAGCGCTCGGGTTGGGTTAGGTTTTAAAACCCGACGCCAAGGACGGTTTCTTGGCGGGGAAACCCGACCGCAAGTCGGTTTCTTGGCATAAGGAACGCGAAAAGAATTTTTTTTTTTACTCTCGGGTGGCTACATTTGGTGGCTACATTTTTGCCTAGAGCCTATACTACCTACCTAGAGGCTTATAGTAGCCTTTAAGGGGGAAATTAGGGCTTTAAAGGCTATTGTTCCATTTCCATGCCAAGAAACCGACTAGCGGTCGGTTTCTTGGCAGGGCAAACCGACTAGTCGGGTTGGGTTGGGTTTCTCAACCTAACCCAACCCAACCCAACCCAACGGGGGGTCTATACTAGTATTATAGGGTTACCCTCTAACTACCTTATCTACTCCCCTAATTCTAACTACCTTATCTACTCCCCTAATACTCCCTCCTCTTTACTCCCCTTCTTCTCCGCTCCCCTTCTCTCTATTTATTCCTCTATTTCTTAGGCTAAGGCGTACTATTTAAGGTATCCCTTCCTTACTATCTATTTCGTAATTCTTCTAATATCTTCTTTATTTATAATAATCTTATCGTATTCCCTCTCTTTTACTTAGTATCTCTACTCGCTCCTCCCTTTCCTTTATTATTTATATATTAATAGTATATATTTAGGGTTTTAAGACGGGTAGCCGTATAGGTAGCTTTACTTTCTATCCCTAGGACTCTTCTCTAGTATAGGTAGGCTCTAAGACCGATATGCTCGGAGCGTAGTTATATCGCTATACTTACCTCCGCCCTTTTTAGGTCTTTATAGATCCGGTCGTTATTATTCCTAAGGTCGTTAAAGCTTTCGGTATTCCGTTTCTCCTCGGTATTTCTACCTATTCTTCTTCCTAGAGAATTCCGCTATCTCCTCCGCTATACGTTAACCTTTTCTTCCCTCCCTTTTCTCTATAGTTTAAAATACTTTATAGAGGGTCTCTATTCCTCGGGCTAGATCCTCTTCTTTTTATACCTTTCTCTCGGGTCTATAAGCCCTTCTCCTTCTTAGCGGTACTTAGTTTTAGATCTTCTCGAGTATTTCCTTAATAGTTTTCTAAGCTAGGTATAGGGTCGTCTTAATAGCGTATTAGTACCTTATTCCCTTTAGGTATTAGTATATTAGTAGCGATCCCGTCTCTATTTCTAGTACCTTAGTTAGGGTAGATTTATATACTCCTATACCTCTTCTTAGGTATTAGGCTTAGACTCTATTAATCGGTTCTATAACCCTCTTCGGGGTCTTATCTTATACTACTTAAACTTAAGCCCTATATAGTATAGCTAGTTTTATAATTACTTTATATATAGTTTTCGCTTTATCGAATATTACTCCCTATATTAATGCCGTAAGTCTTTCGATAGATTACTTATTCGCGTTAGCTCTTATCTATACTTTCTTAACCTATAGGCCCTAGCTTAGTTTCGGGTCTAGCTATATACCTAGGACTCGTAGTTCTAAGGTAGGCTTAGTAAGGTGTCCTTAGATTATAATTAGCGCTTTTATATTATACTTAGTTTTCGCTTTACTAAAGTAGATTAGTTAATACTTCTCCGGCGCGAATTTAGCTCTATATTTTCGTACCTATGTTTCGTACTCCTTATGTTATTCTTCTAGGATTCTATAGTTCTCCTCTATTAAGTCTAGCTATACTAGGATATTAGTATCGTCGACGAATCCCGATACTAATGTCTTATTAGATTTAAGCTTCGGTAGGAGATCTACGACGAATATAAAGAAGAGTATCGGTAATAAGGTTAATCCTTAGGGTATTCCTATATTTATTTAGATAGGGGCTAACTTATATCTCCCTAGGAGTAGTTAGGTCGTCCTCTCTTTTAGGAACGACTAGACGAATTCGACTATCTATGTTAGTATTCTCCTTTACCTTAGGACGTATATTAATCTTTCGTATAAGATATTATCGAATACTCCCGAGATATCGAGTAAGAGGAGTAACGCTACTTTATTCTTTCCGTAGTACTATATATATTTAATTTACTCTATAATAAGCTCTACCGCTATAAGGGTAGATCTCTTTACCCTCCCTTCTATCTACTCCTCCGGTAGGACCTTATATTCTTCTACGAACTCCGTAAGCCTCCTTACGACTATCTTTTCTAGGAGTTTACCTATTATATTTAGGAGTATAATTAGTCGGTATAACTTAAGTTAGGAGTAGTCCTCTTTCTATAGTTTCCTAAGTACGATAGTAAGGGATTCCCTAAATCGTTTTAGGTAGTATCCTTATTCTATATAGGCTATAAAGATATTAGCTATAGCCGGAGCTAGCGTCTTTTTATATACTTTTAGTATAATATTATATACTCTATTAGGCCCTAGGGCTTTTTTACCTAGAAGTTTCGCTATAGTTACTATAACTTCTTTCGTATCTATTTCTAGTTTCTATTTAGTTCTATCCTCCGGCGGTTCTGCTCTTATCCCTTAGATGTCCGTTAGGTCGGCTTCTACTTAGCCGCCGAAGAAGTATTATCCTAGGGCCCCCGCTTTATCCTCGTTTATAGTATAGATATTTCCTTACCTATCCTTTATATCGGGGAACTAGGGTAGTTAGTCTCTATCCTAAGTCGGTTACCTTACCTATTTAGCTATTCTCTATATATCTTCGGGGTTTTTTATAAGTATCCCGATAGTAGATCTCTATTCTTACATTTTATCCCTCTTAATCTATTTCTTCTTTTCCTAAGTAGCTCTATAGTAGGCCTCCTAATCCTCTTAGGAGTACGTAGTAGTCTACTTCCTTCTTACCTTCCTTACTTCCTTTACTCTTTCTATATATTCCTCTATCTAGTATAGCTATTAGTACTTAGATAGTCTACTCGAGGGTATTATAGCTTCTAAGGTCGATATAGATAGGCCTATCCGGATCGGTATAGTATAAGAATTTAACTTCGCGGTAGAGCTACCGTAACATGTCGAAGGCTTTACGCTCTACTCTAAGGTATGTATCTAGCTTAAATGCTCGTATACGAGCGACGTATCTCTTCCGCTTAGAGCCCTTATTCGAAGGGGCTAAGCGTAATAGCTCCTTTTTCCTTAACTCGAATAAGGCGACGATAGTAGAGTAGTACGGGATATGTTACTACTACTAGCCTATAAGGCCGAGATAGAACTCGATATCCTTTAAGGTAGAGGGGAACTTAAGATCTAGTATAGCTTTAACCTTTTCTTCGTACGTCGCGAAGCTAAGCCCTAAGACTCTCTATCCTAGTAAAGAGGTCGAAGGATAAGCTAAGAAGGACTTATACGGAGCGATACTAATATTATAGGAATCTAGTAGCGCGAATACTACTTCTAAGTACGTTATGTACTCTTTAAACGTACGTAAGAAGATTACGATATCGTTAATATAGGTACGGTAGTAGTACCTATGCGGCTTAAGGATTTTGTCGAGCTAGCGCTATACGTGCTAAATACTATTAGCGTAACCTATAATCGCTACGTACATCGACTCCTAACCTCTATAGCTATTAATAGCGAATTTGTATTAGTCTTATAGAGCGACGGCCTATTAGTAGAAGAATGCGACTACGTCGACTATAGTAATATAGGCATAGCCTTTTAGGGCTCTAATAATGTCTTCCTACCGCGATAATAGGTACGAGTCTTTAATAACGATCTTATTTAGGCCCCGTACGTCGATAATAGCCCGGCCTTTTCGTACTAGCTTATCGTCGATAGCGACGTTCTTCTAAACTATAAATATAGGGAACGTAAACTAAGTAGGCTTTATAGTAAAGGATATCTTATACTAGGCGTATAGTAGATCGAAGGCCTTATTAACTACCTCCTTATCGGGGCTACTAAGAGGGTAGGTAATCGTAGGTAGTTTCGTATCTTCGTACCTAGGCTTTATATTTATACGTATAGCGTCTTCCGGCGGGATCTTAACGGTAGTACCTTTATCGACCTAAAGTCGCTTATACTTACGTATAAGTACCTCGATACGGGCTACCTATACTAGATAACTATAGGCTATAATACCGTTAAATAGCTTAGTCTCCTTATAGGAGTCTAGTAGATCGGGAGGCGGTAGAGTAGCTTAGCCGTATTATTCGGGATCGATATAGTAGGATCCCTTAAATTTATACTCTCGTACTTAGCCTAACTTCGTACTCGGGCTAAGTATATACGGCGTATTACCGTTATTACGAATAAGCACGAAGTTAGACTAGGTATCGAGTACTATAGAATAGACTCGTACGTCTAGCGAGATCGGCTACTTATCTAGGGTAAAAGCGAAGTCCCTATCCTTTAGAAGCGCGTTTCCGAAGTAGGCCTATACTACTATAACTACTTACAGTACTAGAGTAACTAGCTAATCGTTACTATATACTACGGTACGGAATTTTATATCGTCCTTTCTACCTACGAGTAGTAGTATACGGGCCTTCTCGTAAGCGGTAAGGGTCGCTATCTTTCTAGGGATATCGATTTTAATGCCCTCTAGCCCGATAATGTCTATTACTACTAGCATTCTCGTACCGAGCTTCTAGATAATATATACTTCGTACTTTATATAAGCGAGGATACGCTAGCCTTTCTATACCGCTAGTAGCTAGAGGTCTAGCTTAACTTATTCTATAGAGGGCTATATATTACTTAGGCCTTTAATATATAGCGGAGTCGTACGTGTCTTACGTTTAATATCTAGGCGAGCGTCGCGAAGGAACTTATCGTCGATAAGTAAGATCGTAGCTCTAGTATCTAAGTATACTATATATTCTTTTCCGGTTAGCTCTAACCGGACTACCGCGCGTAGGTAGTAATAGCCTCGAAAGGCATATCTACCTTTAACTTTAGGTATAGTAGTAGATTCGATAATACGTATATCGGCTTAGCTTATTAGCTTAGAGTACTCGTAGCTCCGCTAAGGTTACTTAGGATAGGAAAGGCGTTTATATTTCTATAACTAATTATTACTTTAAAAATGCTATTCATAATAGCTACATTTTATTTAGATCGTTACTAGGGAATATAGCTTAAATGCGCTAACATCGCCGAAATATACTATCGGGATATTATCGTCGACTATGTCCTCTTCTACTATACGGAACTAATCGTTAAAATGCGCGTATATAGAAGAGGCATCTAATAAGCGGCTTACTATGCTTATACTACGGGGAGGGGATAGCGATACGTATCGCTCGTTTAATCGTATACGGCTATAGGAGATATAGAAATTACGAGGAGTATCGCGCTCTCTATGCCTAGCTACTTTAGTACGGTCGTCTACTCTACCGCGATCGGCCGTCTTACCGCGGTTATCGTAATCGCGTCTACTACGGTTATCGTTTATACGGTCTATAGGTATACTCTTACCTTCTATTTTTATAGCCCTATTATTCTCGCGGCGAGAATTAGGCTCTCTTAGTTAACGGTCGTTCTTCTAGCGATACTAATCTACGCTTCGGAAGGGTAGCGTTATATTCTACTAATATTTATTAGTATCTCTATACTCCTACTTACTATATCGCCCCTAGCGGTCGTATAATCTATAGGTACGACTATTATAGTCGCGATTCTAGTTCCCGACTCGGCCTCGGTCGTTACGGTCGCTATAGTCGTTATCGTTACGGCGCTTAGTATAGTCGTTACGGCTACTACGGTCGCTATACTTACGACGCTTAGGGTATTCCCTATACTAAGCTTCGTACTTCGCTTATACTCGTCGCGTAAACGAATAGATCGTAGTCCGGTCTAATAGCTTAGAAACGTCCCTCTAAAATTCTAGAGCGAGGCGTAGCTAAGCCTATACTAGTAAAGGGCTTAGCCTATACCGATCGACATCTAGCCCTACTTCTCTAGCGTATCGTACGTAGTTTATTATAAAGTCTTATAGAGAACGTCTAGCTCGTACGTCTTCTAGGGTAAAAGCTTTATCGTTAAGCTTCTCCTAAGCCTCTACGATCGATATACTAAACTTATCTCGTAGGGCCTTCTCCTAACGATCTATCCTATAGCCGCTATAGATCGTATAGCGGTCGTTATTAGTAAGCTCCGAGATAAACTAAGTTTAAGCTATACCTCGTAAATATTTAGCTAGCTAGGTATATATTATTACCGCGTTATTTACTATTATATAGTCTCTAGCCGTATCTAAAAACATTTATACTAATCGGTATACTATCTTATTACCTTAAGTAAATACGTCCTATCCTTATAATTCTATATCTATTACTAAAGGGAAAAAGAAGCCTATATCGGACGGGTCGAAGCGCTCTTACCTATCCGTACGGTATAGACTATTATAAGGTAAGCGGCTAAGGCTATATTTATATCTACGGTATAGATTACGATCGTAGCTATAACGTCTTCTACTATAAGGGTTATAAGAGTCGTCCGATCTAGATAACTCGCTAGGCTAGGAGGGGGATAGTCTTCCTCGTCGATATTCTCTAGTACGATCGTTCCTCTCGCGATCTCTACGAGTAGAGCGGCGATTATTTATAGCCCTCTCGACGATCTCGTACTCGCTAGCGTCGGCTTCGTCGTTACCTCTTAGAAATGCCGGGACCCTACGAGGCCTAGACGCCTAGGAGCGAGGTCGTAGGTACGAACGAGGTCTTAGCTAGGAGCGAGGTCTTAGTACCTCTACTAGGCCTACGCGTATAAGTCTCTTAGCCTTACCTACGTCTAAGGCTATATCTACCGTAGCGTCTAGGTTTAGAAAACGACTAGTAGGTCGTAACGACGGGATACTCTAGTAGAGGTTATCTATCTCCGCCCTTAGGGCTTCTATCTACTCTAGATGTACTACTACTTAATTATAGAGTACCTCTCTAATATCGTTAGAGAGATTTTATTATAGCTAGGCGAGCTCCTTAGCTAAATTAGGCTAGCCGCTACTAGAAGGTGTCGGTAAGGTATACTCGCCTACTATAGGTATTTCTTCCTACTATCTATTTATAGGGGCTTCTATACGCCTATTCTATACTTATAGAACTACTAGTCGATTATTTCGACGATTAGTTACTAGGCGACGTACCTCTATACCGAGTATTTCGGAAACGCTACGAGGGGCTTCCTCGCTCTCTATAGCTAACTCTATTACCTATACTCCTACTAAATTAGCGCCGTAGAGGTACTAGGTTAGGGCTTTATTATATCGTTTCCTTAACTACTCTATACGTATACTACGAAGCTACTATAACTAAAGGTTAGTATATTATCTCCGTATAGGTACTTATAGTAGTATCTACTATTACCGAGGAGGCGTTACCGGTATCGCTAGGCGAATATTTAACCGAGCGATACCTTAGTAAGTTAACTCGGTACGCCGTACTTCTAACTAAGAAGGCGTTTACTATAGAGAGTCCGGTAGAGGAGGTAGCGATAAACCTCTTCGTAAAGGTTCCGATAGGCTTAGCTTCTATAGGCTAGTTAGCTAAACTATTTATCCTTATTCCTACTACTCCGGAAAAGGATCGTACTCCGGAAGAGGGTTATTCTCCGGAAGAGGATCGAGCGGTATATCTACCCTAGGAGGCGTTAGTACTACTAGCGATAGGGGCGTTAGGCTTAATCTTCGTAAGCTAGCTAGCTAGACGATCTAGTACTATGTTACCGCTAATTCTATAGGCCGGTCCTCTAGTATTAGCGGGATTAGGATAGCTAATAACGCTAGCGGAATAGGGACCTACTCCTCTAGAGCTAGTACTACTCTAATAGCTAGTAATGCTTATAGTAGGGGGATTTATTCCTCTAGAGCTAGTATAGCTATAATAACTAGTAACGCTTATAGTATCGGGATCTATTTCTCTATCGGTAGGAAGTCCTTATCGTATAATAGGACTATTCTTACTATAGCTATTACCGCCGACTTATTAACTACCTACTCTAGAGGAAATCCTAACGTACTTATACCGCGTATATAGCTATCTACCGTAGGCTCGTATTTAGCTAGAGGAGGTAATTACGTAACGATAACTCGGACTAAGCGGCTTAGTTATTCTCGTCGCTTATAGTATACGGACTTTAGGTGCTACGGGTTCTTTAGGAACTCGGCGAAGCTATAGACTAAATTAAGGGTATAGGGGTCGAGTTCCGGGATCGTCGCTACGGTAAACGATCGTCCGCCTCTTATAAGGCTAGACCTATAACGTAACGTGTAGAAGTTAGCGTTAGGGTTAGTTAGGGGTAAGGAGTACCTCTACGGTTAGTAGCTTCCGTCTTTCGGTCCTAATGTCTAAGGGAAGCTAGGAGTATACTAATACGGGTAGGAGGTAAGGTCGGTACTAGATCGACCCGATTACCTAAAAGGGAAAGTACTCGCGAGCTACGAGGGGCTATATAGTAGTACTAGGTACTAGGCTAGTACTACTAAGTAGCTTTCGCCGTTATATCTATACTAAAGTTTCTTCTTAGAGGACCTTATTTCGTTTCGAGCTCTTTTACTAGCGTCTAGGTATACCGGGTAGAGTTAGGTAGAACCGGGTACCTTAGGTAGAACCGGGTAGATAGGTAGGAGGGGTAGATCTCGGTCGTCTAAAGCGTATCGATCGCTTATTTTAATCGAGAAGAAGATCGAACCTATAAAGCTACTAGTTAGTACGTCGGTACTAAATAAGAGCTAAGGTATAAGTATATAATTAATTATTCTATCTATAAGGTACCTCTATATCTATCTACTACTATAGAGGCGGCGGTATACTCCTACCTCGTACCTAGTAGAATATACCTACCTATATCCGTAATACTAACTATACCCCTTCTTTTACGGCCTCCTTATCCTTATTCCTCTTCTACTATTCGTAAGGTACCTTTAACTTATCGGTAGTCTCGTACTTCGTTATAAGGCGCTCGACTTCCGCTCTATACTCTACGTACTTCGTAGTATAGAGGGCGGAGATCGTCGTTCTACGGACGATATCCGAAAAGCTATACTATAAGTAGCTAATCTTAGTCGAGTCTTCCTATAGGTAACCGCCTACGTTAATAATAAGAGCGTCTACTTCTAGCTAGTATTCCTACTAGGGTTACCCCTCGACGTGTTTTAACGTTATAAACCTATTAAGAGCCTTAGCGGCTAAGTTAGGATCCGTAAAGACTCGAGCGATCTCCTTAATAAAGAGCGTAGGGTCCTTATATAGAGGCGTAACCCCGACCTCTTAGTAGTAACGTATACGGCTCCTTCCTTTAATATAGAGGGAGTCGTAAATAGTATTCTAATAATAACCGGTAGAGAGCTTAGGGTTTAATTCGGAACGTACCGAGTAAGAGGTCCGTAACCTAATAAGAAAATCTTAGAAGGTCTCCGGCTTACTATCCTAGGTAGGCGGCTTCTATTCCCTAGGGGCCGTAGTATTCTAAGTAGGCGTAGTAGCGAGGGTCTAGATAAGGTTTCGTAGGAGGCTATTCGTAGAGGCCTCCCCCTTATCGTTACTAACGGCCTCCGGCCTATTAGTAGCGGCCTAAGCTCGACTAACCGCGGCCTACGTCTTACGTAACTCTACTTCTAGCTACTATAAACGTATATATATAATTTCTAGGGCTACCCGCACCTACTTATCCGTATACCGTAGAGTACGACTAGAGTCCCCGGCTACTGAGGTAACTAAGGCGGACTCCGGAGTATTCGTAGGGTAATCTACTAGTTATTCTATAATGAATTAATCGAACCTAATATTACGGGAGAGCTACGTATATACTAAGGCTTAAAGTAGTATTTAATAGGTTCGATAAAGAAGGAAGGAAGGTCCTAGACGAGGACCGCTATAAAAAGGGTAGGCTATAGTACCGCGGGAAAGCTAAGCTATCGTATAGGCCTAAGGCTTTATGCCTATACTAAGCCTAGGGTCTTACTCTTTATAAATGTCGGTATAGAGTATTATTACGATCTTAGCGACTCGCACGTAAAAGCCTACATATAAATATCTAACTTACGAGTAAATATTCGACTTATAAGTCGGACTTATACGTAAAGTCGGGATCTACGTAACTTAAAAGCCTAAGGCATCTACTAAGTAGATAAAAAGCGTCGCCCGAGAGAGAACCTCTTTCTTTTCTTTCTCTAACTCGTTATAAATTTAGATAGCTCCTTAATTAATATCTTAATAGAATAACGAGTTCCTTTATTACCTACGACAACGTCGTAGGTACTATCGCCTATATTCGCACGAAGAAACATCGTTAGTAATTACTATTACCCTTCTATATTTTTCGTTATACGACGGCGCTAATAAACCCTATATTACATTAAGACCTATATACTAAATCTATACTAAGTAAGTAATACTACCGATTCGCTATAGATCCTTCGGTACCGCCTACCGATAGAAGTAGCGGCTCGGAGTATACGAATACGCCCGCTTACGTAAGAATAGTAAGTACCTAGTTAAACGGTGTACTAGAGTTATAACTAACCTAGGATCTACGACCTAGTCTCGTAGATATTAACGGTATATTATAATAGCTATTACCTAGCAACCTTTAGGACTTCTAGTAGCTCTTTAGCGGAGTAGATAAATAAGAAGCCGCCGAATATATCTTTCGGCGTATAACTACGCTATATTAGTTAGTAGCTACCCTACGATAATAATACTAATAAGAAGTAGAAATACTTAAATAAGTATAATAGGCCTATTACGAGACTAATAACTACCTTAATAGCGAGTTAGCGTAGGCTCGTACTAAGGTAGAATACTAACGCTAAACTACTAAAGTAGTACGTAGCATACTAGATATTACGTGCCGATAACGTAGCGATCTAGCTTAATAAGCCGTACGCCTATAATAATAATAATCTTCTACGGAAGATATTACCCGCCGAGCTAGTAAATAAGTAGCTCGTACTCGCCGTAATACTAAGATATTACGTAACCTAATCGGAGATTAAGGACCTATACTAAATAACGGTCGACCTCTATTCCGCCGCTTATTTAATACTTACTCGGCGCCTAGAAGCGCTACGCTAGGTAATAATAGTTCTCGTCGACCTCTCGATACGTACGACTACCTACGCTTTAGTTAGCTAAATAATAACCCTAAAGGCTAATATAACCCTATAAATATTAATAGCGGCTAAAACTACGACCCTATATCGTGATCTCGTAACCTACTAGACCCTCTCCGACGCCCTCGGTTTAATAGAGGATTCTACGACGAAGACGATTATACCGGATATAGTAAGAGCGAGAAGTATCCGGATCTAAAGAAGTACGACGGGGACCGCGAGAAGCTAAAGCTATTCCTTACCGAGCTTATAATTAAATTAAGGATTAATAACGACCGCTTTCTAATATTATAGGACCGACTAATATACACGTATAGCCGTACGACCGGTAAAGCCCGCTTAATAGTCTAACTATACGTCCGATACGATAAATAAGGCGTAATCGTAGACTTTAACGACTTCGACGACTTCCGTAACTTACTAGTTAATACTTTCGGAGACCCTAACGAAGTCGCTACCGCTAGTTATAAGATAGATAACTTAAAGTAGAAGAATCGGGAGTTTACTTACTACCTCGCGGAGTTTAACCGACTTAACGCCTTACTCGGCTATAAAGGTCGAGCCTAAGTTAACGCCCTTAAGCGTAGCTTATCTTCTAAATTAAAGGTAGCGCTTAGTAACATATATAACGAACCTACCGACTTCTTAGTATTATACCGCCGACTAACTATTATCGATAACCGACTCCGCTAGTACCGCGTAGAGGGTAACCGCGATAATACTAAACTAGGGTCGAACAATACTAACTAAAGCTCGAATACTAACCGTAGTAATAATAATAACGCTAGCGGAACTAATAACTAGTCTACTCTACCGGGTTACGTCGCCCTACGTAATACCTAGGGATAATTTACTTTAACGAATAATAACTCTAGCACTACTACGACGACGACTACGGCCGCTCGCGACCTAGACGCTATAGACCTCTCTACTACTTAGAGTTAGGGCTAGGGCTAGGGTTAGGGCTAGGGCGACCGTCGCCGCGTAATAATCGAAGAGCGAGATCGCCGCCGCCGCGAAGGTTTATACTACTTCTATAGTAGTAACTATATCTACTCCGATACTACTTACCCTGAGCTTATCCGTCGCGCTTAAGGCCGTAGTAATCGTTCTACTACTAACGTCTCCGCCCTTAGTACTACCGCTACTAATTTAACCGATACCTCTCCTACTAATAATAACGACGCTAGTAGTAGCGATAAGGAGGGAAAAGTATAGCTCTTAAAAGTATAGCTCTTAGATAAAGACGCGTTTAAGAGCCTATACCGATAGAGTTACCTATAATTATACCTACACCGTTATTACCGAAAGACATATGCTACCGTTATAGAAAGAAATACCGATAGTAGAAGGATTTAAAGATTAGTTTATTAGTAGTATTAGGAAGTATTATACCCGAGAACGACGATTAGTATCTCGTCTTACATTATACTTTAATAGCTCATAATAAACCTTAGTCTAGTATACTAGACGGGGGATAGAATACCGAATATTAATCGTTAGTAATAGTTAATTACGGCTATACCGGTTTATCTTTTATTAACTTATATTACGCGTACTAATACCGGCTTCCTATCTATAACCTAAAGGAGCCTCGTAGATTAACGGCTTTCGACGGTAGCTTCGTAGTAGACGTTACATAATACGCTAGAGCGACTCTTAATATTAACGGCTACGTCGAATATAGGGCCCTCTACCTTACTATACTAGGATATTATCCTATTATCCTCGGCCGACTATAGCTTAATAAATATAACCCTCGCGTTAACTAGAAGCTTAATCGAGTATAGTTTAATTCCGACTACTATAAAGAATATTATAACGACTTACATACCGTCGTTCGTACTTACGGATTATCCGACTACGAAGATAACGATATACCCGTTTACGCCGAACCTATAGCGATATAATACTATAAATAATAACCTTACTACGATCTAGCGGACGACGCGGATACGATAAAACTTATTAACTTAATATAAAAGTACTACGTATAACGCGACTACCCTATACGCCGATCGGCGTTAACTTAGCTCTTACCTCCTCCCTCGCCTCTACTAGCGCCGATACCTCGACCTACGCGAAAACGCTCGCTACCTCTACTTATCTATATCGCCGGCATAACTATAGCGCTAGTAAGCGCCTAGGTCTTCGACTAGTAGACGAAGAAGAAGGATTTATTCGTATTCGCCGTATCTCTATAGGATATAGAAAAGAAAATAGCTAAGAAGAAACATATTAACCCTATTAATAAAGTTTTTTAATACTATTACGGTAAATTAATATTATTCTCGTAAGAAGACGCGAAGAAGTTACTACTATACCGACCTAGATAGAATTACTATATCGACATCGTAGAAGGTAAGGAAATAACTTATAGCCCGCTCTATAGTATATCGTATAAAGAACTAGAAGTCTTACGTAACTACTTAAAAGATAACCTCGATAAGGGCTTTATTTAAGTATTAACGTCCCGGTACTCCTCGCCCGTACTATTCGTAAAGAAACTAGGCAGAGGTCTCCGCTTCTACGTAGATTATAGGAAGCTAAACGAAATTACGATAAAGAATAGATACCCGATCCCTCTTATCTAGGAGACGCTCGATCGATTAAGTAAAGTAGTAGTATATACTAAACTCGATATTATTTTAGTATTTAACTAACTCTATATCGAACCTAGCTACGAGTAGAAAACGGCCTTCCGTACCCGTTACGGCCTCTTCGAGTATAAGGTTATACTATTTAGGCTCTATAACGCGCCCTCTACCTTCTAATAGTATATTAACGACGCTCTACGCCCCTTTCTCGACGTATTCTATACCGCGTACCTAGACGACGTACTTATCTACTCTAATTTAATCGAGGAACATCGCTACTACGTCCGTTAAGTAATAGATATACTCCTTAAAGTAGGCTTACGCGCTAACGTATCGAAGTTAGAATTCGAAGTAATAACGGTTAAATACCTAGGCCTCGTCGTTAGTACCGACGGCATCTATATAGACGAAGAGAAGATCGAAGCTGTACGTAACTAGCTTATACCTACTAACGTTAAAGATATATAGTCCTTCCTTAGTTTCGTAAACTTCTATCGCCGCTTTATCCGCGACTTCGCGCGTATAGTTAAACCTATAGTCCTATTAACGTATAAGGATACGCCTTTCGTATAGATAGTAGCCTATTAGGACTCCTTTAAATAGCTTAAAGCCGCGTTTACCTCCGTACTAGTATTAGCGTACTATAACCTAGACCTACCCGTAATAATCGAAACCGACGCTTCTAACTATATTACCGCTAGTATTATATCCTAATTATACCCCGATAGCATATAGAAACCCGTCGCCTACTTCTCGAAGAAGATAACCCCTACTAAATGTAACTATAAAATCTACGATAAAGAACTCCTTACTATTATTAAAGCCTTCGAATTATAGAGACCCGAATTAGAAGGCTATAGGTCTAACGAGGAACCTATCCGCGTTATTACTAACTACTATAACTTATAATTCTATATATCGACTAAGTAACTTAACCGTCGCTAAGCTCGCTAGAGCGAGTTCCTTAGTAGATTTAATTTCGAGATTACGTACCGACTAGGTAGATAAGGAGCTAAGCTAGACTCGTTTACACGACGCTCCGCCGACCTACCTTCCTTAGCCGTAGACTTACGGTTAGCAGTATACGAAGTCTTCTCTCTAGGGATCGACGGAGATAAACCTTAACTCGCGAGAGCACGTATCGATACTATAGATAATAATACTATTATATTCGCTATAGAAACCCTCGGCGCCGAGACCTTAGTCGACGCTAAGGACATTACTAACCGAATTCGAAATGTACTAGTTAAAGACGCCCTATTCTAATAAGTAAAAGGACATCTCCGTAGTAGAATAGACCCTCCTAATAATCTCCCGCTATCCCCGTCCGATTATAAGATTAAAAACGACCTTCTATTCTACCGCGACTACCTCTACGTACTAGAAGCTAAAGAATCGGATAGATTCCTCTGTATAGACATTATCCGCGCGTACTATAACTATTCCGCCGCCGGCTACCCCGGCATTATAAAGACCTTCTACCTCGTTAGCCGTATTTAGTACTAGCTACGATTACGCGACGATATCGAACGATACGTTAGCGCCTATTATACCTATCTTCGGACTAAGTCCTCGAGATAGGCTAAACGGGGCCTTCTTTAACCCCTACCTATACCGACTACGCGGTAGAAAAGCGTAATAATAGACTTTATTACCGGCCTACCTAATAGCTCTAGATATAACTCGATCCTCGTCGTCGTCGACCGATTAACTAAGATACGATACCTTATACTATTTATATATAGAGAAGGATACTCTAACGCTTAAGTAGTCGCTAATACCTACCTAATATACGTTTAGAAGCTATACGGTCTCTCTAACGCTATTACATCCGACCGTAGTATATAGTTTATCTCTAAATTTTAGAACTACCTATATAAGCGCTTACGTATTAAACGTAACCTATTAATAGTACGTTACCCTTAGACCGATAGATAGACCGAACGATTAAACGAGGTAGTCGAAGGATACCTCCGGTCGTATATAAACTACGAATAAGAGGACTAGAGCCTCTAGCTCCCTATTACCGAGTTTATAATAAATAACGCCCCTTCCGAAACTACCGGATTATTACCGTTCTAAGTAAGTTACAGGTATAACCCTCGTCTCGGAAGTAAACCTTTAACCCTACTAGAAGAAGACCTACTACTAGACTACGATGCGTAAGCCTAGATCGATTACCTATAAAGCCTCGAGACGTACCTTATCGAATAGATACGGTACTAATAATCTCGTATAGAAGACTTAGCTAATTAATACCGCCGACCCGCTCCTACGTACCGTATTAGTAATAAAGTCTTCTTATTACTTAAAGGGATAAGTACTAATCGACCGAACGCTAAGCTCGACGTTAAGAACTCGGGACTATATAAGATCGTTAAAGTCGTATTACTATACGCGTACTAACTAGAGTTGCCTAACTCTATACGAGTATATAACGTCTTTTATACCTCGTTACTAACTCCGGCGCCGAAGACTAGTATACCCGGCTAGTAGTACGAACTACCGCCGCCGCTAGTTATCGATAGGGACGAAGAGTAGGAAGTAGAAGGGATACTAGATATAAAAGGGAAAGGTAATAATACCTAATATAAAGTAAAGTAGATTATATACGATAAACTAACGTAGGAAGTCGCCGAGAATATCGCTAATACCGTAGAGGTAGTCGAAGACTATTACCGCCGATACCCGCGTAAACCGCGACCGCTATATATAGCTAACTCCGCGATATTAATACGACTAAGCACGCTATTATTAGTCGCTATAATCGTAATACTCTAATAACGGGATAATAAAAGCGCCGTAGACGTCGCCTATAAAGGGGGGGAGTACTATTACGATCTTAGCGACTCGTACGTAAAAGCCTATATATAAATGTCCGACTTACGAGTAAATTTTCGACTTATAAGTCGGACTTATACGTAAAGTCGGGATCTACGTAACTTAAAAGCCTAAGGCATCTACTAAGTAGATAAAAAGCGTCGCCTAAGAGAGAACTCCTCTCTTTTCTTCCTCTAACTCGTTATTAATTTAGATAGCTCCTTAATTAATATCTTAATAAGTATCTAGTAGGCGTTAGGAACGTATAGTCGATCGCGGTAATATATAAGTCCGTCCTTAGTAAATCGATAGTCGGATAGCGAGAGCGGTAAGGATATTAGTAGGTCTACGCGCTATTTAAGGGCTTCGTAAACTACTAAGGCTAGCTTATCCCTTTTCGTACCTTTATAGATCCGCGTAATAACCGCCCCGACGTCTAAGAGGGTATCGGCATCGAGGCTAGACGCTACGAGCTATATAATCGAGTAATCCTTAGTATATAGATAGATAGATCTTTTATTTACCTATTTTAGTGCCTATCGGCCTATATAGGTCTAAAGCTATGTATTCTATAAGGAAGGAAACTAGGCTAGCTAGTAAAAACCTCTCCCCTCTACCCTCGTTAACTCTTACCCTTTATTATCTTTCTATTTTACTTCCTCTAGGGTATACTAGTATTATAGAGTTACCCTCTAACTACCTTACCTACTACCCTAATACTCCCTCCTCTTCCTTCCCCTTCTTCTCCGCCCTCCTTCTCTCTATCTACTCCTCTATTTCTTAGGCTAAGGCGTATTATTTAAGGTATCCCTCCCTAATAATCTATTTTATAATTCTTCTAATATCTTCTTTATTTATAATAATCTTATCGTATTCCCTCTCTTTTACTTAATACCTCTACTCGCTCCTCCCTTTCCTCTATCGTTCGTATACTAGTAGCATGTATTTAGGGTTTTAAGACTAGTAGCCGTATAGGTAAGCTTTATTTTCTATCCCTAGGACTCTTCTCTAGTATAGGTAGGCTCTAAGACCGGTGTGCTCGGAGCGTAGTTATATAGATAGATAGATAGATCTTTTATTTACCTATTTTAGTACCTATCGGCCTATATAGGTCTAATACTATGTATTCTATAGGAAGGAAACTAGGCTAGCTAGTAAAAACCTTTCCCCTTTACCCTTATTAACTCCTCGCCTTCCTTAGCTTTCGGTTTTACTTCCTCTAAGGTGTACTAGTATTATAGGGTTACCCTCTAACTACCTTACCTACTACCCTAATACTCCCTCCTCTTTACTCCCCTTCTTCTCCGCCCTACTTCTCTCTATTTACTCCTCTATTTCTTAGGCTAGGGCATACTATTTAAGGTATACCTCCCTAACTATCTATTTTATAATTCTTCTAATGTCTTCTTTATTTATAATAATCTTATCGTATTCCCTCTCTTTTACTTAGTATCTCTACTCGCTCCTCCCTTTCCCCTATCGTTTATATACTAGTAGTATATATTTAGGGTTTTAAGACGGGTAGCCGTATAGGTAAGCTTTAATTTCTATCTCTAGGACTCTTCTCTAGTATAGGTAAGCTCTAAGACTAATATACTCGGAGCGTAGTTATATCGCTATACTTACCTCCGCCCTTTTTAGGTCTTTATAGATCTAGTCGTTATAGCTCCCGAAGGTCGTTAGAGCTTTTAGCGTTTTATTTCTCCTCGGTATTTCTACCTATTCTTCTACCTAGAGTATTCTCGCTATCTTCTCTACTATACTTTAACCTTTTCTTCCCTCCCTTTTCTCTATAGTTTAAAATACTTTATAGAGGGTCTCTATTCCTCTAGCTAGATCCTCTTCTTTTTATACCTTTCTCTCGGGTCTATAAACCCTTCTCCTTCTTAGCGGTACTTAGTTTTAGATCTTCTTAAGTACTTCCTTAATAGTTTTCTAAGCCGGGTATAGGGTCGTTTTAATAGCGTATTAGTACCTTATTCCCTTTAGGTATTAGTATATTAATAGCGATCCCGTCTCTATTTCTAATACCCTAGTTAGGGTAGATTTATATACTCCTATAACTCTTCTTAGGTATTAGGCTTAGACTCTATTAATCGGTTCTAGAACTCTCTTCTAGGTCTTATCTTATACTACCTAGACTTAAGCCCCGTATAGTATAGCCGGTTTTACAATTACTTTATATATAGTTTTCGCTTTATCGAATATTACTCCCTATATTAATGCCGTAAGTCTTTCGATAGATTACCTATTCGCGTTAGCTCTTATCTATACTTTCTTAACCTATAGGCCCTAGCTTAGTTTCGGGTCTAGCTATATACCTAGGACTCGTAGTTCTAAAGTAGGTTTAGTAAGGTATCCTTAGATTATAATTAGCGCTTTCATATTATATTTAGTTTTCCCTTTACTAAAGTAAATTAGTTAATACTTCTCCGGCGCGAACTTAGCTCTATATTTTCGTACCTATGTTTCGTACTCCTTATATTATTCTTCTAGGATTCTATCGTTCTCCTCTATAGAGTCTAACTATGCTAGGATGTTAATATCGTCGACGAATCCCGATATAGATGTCTTATTAGATTTAAGCTTCGGTAGGAGGTCCGCGACGAATATAAGGAAGAGTCGATATCGGTAATAGGGTTAATCCTTAGGGTATTCCTATATTTATTTAGATAGGGGCTAACTTATATCTCCCTAGGAGTAGTTAGGTCGTCCTCTCGTTTAGGAATAACTAGAAAAATTCGACTATCTATGTTAATATTCTCTTTTACCTTAGGATATATATTAATCTTTCGTATAAGATATTATCGAATACTCCCGAGATATCGAGTAAGAGGAGTAATGCTACTTTATTCTTTCCGTAGTACTATATATATTTAATCTACTCCTTAATTAGCTCTACCGCTATAAGGGTAGATCTCTTTACCCTCCCTCCTATTTACTCCCTCGGTAGGACCTTATATTCTTCTATAAACTCCGTAAGCCTCCTTACTACTATCTTTTCTAGGAGTTTACCTATTATATTTAGGAGTATAACTAGTCGGTATAACTTAAGTTAGGAGTAGTCCTCTTTCTATAATTTCCTAAGTACGATAGTAAGGGATTCCCTAAACCGTTTTAGGTAGTATCCTTATTCTATATAGGCTATAAAGATATTAGCTATAGCTAGGGCTAGCGTCTTTTTATATGCTTTAAGTATAATATTATATACTCTATCTAGCCTTAGGGCTTTTTTACCTAGAAGTTTCGCTATAGTTACTATAACTTCTTTCGTATCTATTTCTAGTTTCTATTTAGTTCTATCCTTCGGCGGTTCTACTCTTACCCCTTAGATGTCCGTTAGGTCGCCTTCTACTTAGCCGCCGAAAAAGTATTATCCTAGGGCCCCCGCTTTATCCTCGTTTATAGTATAGATATTTCCCTACCTATCCTTTATATTAAGGAACTAAGGTAGTTAGTCTCTATCCTAAGTCGGTTACCTTACCTATTTAGCTATCCTCTACATATCCTCGGGGTTTTTTATAAGTATCCCGACCGTAGATCTCTATTCTTATATTTTATCCCTCTTAATCTATTTCTTCTTTTCCTAAGTAGCTTTATAATAGGCCTCCTAATCCTCTTAAGAGTACGTAGTAGTCTACTTCCTTCTTACCTTCCTTACTTCCTTTACTCTCTCCGTATATTCCTCTATCTAGTATAGTTATTAGTACTTAGATAGTCTACTCGAGGGTATTATAGCTTTTATAGCGTCTTATATAGCCCGGATTAGGTACTCTACTACTCTCTCGATGTCTTCCCGGTTCCTAAGGTCTCTAGCCGCTATTTCTAAGGCCCTTAGTTCTAGTATTTAGTTAGTCTCTTCCTAGTTAGCCCTCTTCTAGTTAGGCTTAGCTTCGAGTTCCTATTCCTAGGTAGCCTATAGGTCGAGCTCGGTCTATATCGGTAGGTAGTCTAACGAGGATTCTATATCTATATTTACGGTGTATTTTCTAACCCTTTCCCTAATTATCCGGGTTACGAAGTAAAGGTCGATTATACTTTTACTTAATCTCGCTTCCTACGTAGTTAGTCCCTTTAGAGTTACGATCTCTATTCCTTCCCTCTCTATTACGTCGATTAATCTTCCCGCTAGGTAGTAGTATGCCGGTATAAAGTCGGATCCCTAGAGTAGGTAGTAGAGGTTAAAGTCTCCTACTATTATCTACTATCGATTATTCTATATTATAGCTAGGATCCTTACTAGGGTATTAAGTTAGGTACTACTTCTTAATTCCGGCGGTAGGTTATAGATGTAATGGATCTTTATCGGGCCTTAGGCGGTATATATCCTTATCGTAGTCGAGTCTCCGTCCTCTTAGTCTATAGGTTCCTATAAGTCTATAGAGATCTCTTTACTAATATAGATATAGGTTCTTAGCGTTCCCGTCTTATATATAATTATGTAGTATCTTAGATCCTTTACCGTCATTAGTTTTAAGGAGTATAGGTTTAACTATAGTTCCTAGATCGCTATAACGTAGTAGTATTTCGGTTAGAGGGCTTACAGGAAGCTCCTTTATACCTTATCTTTACTCTTATTAACGTTATACTATATAATCGTTAATGCCGTTATATTATTTATTAGGATTAGTCTATCTAATCCTATTAGGTTTCCCCTTAACTAAGGATCTCCTCCTAGGGGGTGTCCTTATTCGTTTAGGGCACCATCTAGTTAAGCTTCCTTTAGTTAGGATCTCTCCCTACCTAGTTAATGTGTCGCGGTCTTCCTATCTAGGGGTAGTTCCTTACGGTGGGGGGAGGGGGGGGGGTAGTTTCCTCCTCTCTTTATCTCTTATTCGGGTTATATGTTCTTTATCGGTTTAGCTCGTCCTACTCGGGGGTATAGTACCTCTACGGTAAGGTCGTTCTCGCCTCCCTCGCCCTCTCTTAGGCTCTAATTCGTACTAAGCATTCCTTAGCCTAGGATAGGTATTTCCTCCCGTAGTTTACGCATCTAGCGTTTCCTTTCGTTTCTATATACTCCTTAACCTAATGCCCTTATGTATAGTAGGAGCATATGTTCGTAGTCTTTAAGTACCTTACTACTAAGTATCCGTATTACTAGTACTTAAAGCATTATAGGATCCTATAGGTATTTATATAGATTTCCGTATCTATCCTCTCGAAGTCCTAGAAAAGTCCCCTTTCTAGTAGCATGTTAGCCTATTCTATACTCCCTACCTATACGATAAGTAATAACTTCGTCTTCGTATCTTCGATCTTTCTTTTAACCTATGCTATTTTAGTAATTTAGATCCTTAGGCATATATATTAGTTTTCCTTCTAAAGCTAGGTAATATTGTCTTATACTTTAAATATTCTAGTTATACCGTAGGCTATAACTATGAACTACTAGCGCGTAATCTTTACCGTCTTTCCGATCTTCGTCGTCTACTCCTTCTAGGTTTCGAGCTTCTTTATATCTCCTTCTACTACCGTATATAGCTTAACTATTCCTCGCCTATCCTTCTTTACACCTATACTCTCTTTTATCCCTATCTTTTAGACGATTTCTTTCCCTATTATCTTATCGAGATCCTCTTATCCTTAGGGGTCTATAATATAGACTTTAATAGCTATCTTCTTCTCCTTAAGGCTTACTACCTTCGCCTATATATCCTAGCTTATTCTCGGGGCTAATAGAGCTCCCTTCTATACTTTTACTATAGTAGTTCCTACTACTTTATCGACTATTATCCTTATATCGTTTTTTAGTACTTTTAGACTTCCTAAGAGTTCTACGATTATTATCTTTAGCGCTCTTTCTAGAACCTCCCTATCGGACGCTATTACTATCTCCTACGCCCTCCTATACGTTTTCCTCTACTCGCTTCCTTCGCCCGGGGGCCTCGTTGTTGTCGCCGTCGTCGTCGCCATTTTTAAGCTTGTTTTATGTACTATTAGAATACATCCCGCGCCTGATATAGACCTTCTTTTATTATAGTACTTCTATATCTAGTAACCCCGTAGTAGCGGCTAGCTACATGAGATAGCGACATAAGATAGCGATAGCAGCTCGCGATAGTGGCTCGCGATAGTAGCTCGCGATAGTCGCTCGCGATAGTAGCTCGCGATAGTAGCTCGCGATAGTAGCTCGCGATAGTAGCTTTAGCTAGCTATATTAGCTAGCTACATCGGCTAGCTATATCGGCTAGCTATATTAGCTTACGACATTAGCTAGCGATATCGGCTAGCGACATCGGCTAGCTATATCCGCTAGCTATATCCGCTAGCTACATCCGCTAGCGATATCGGCTAGCTATATTTCGCGCCTTACGTAAGATAAACGCTTTATATTCTCGCTAGCTTACATCGGCTAGCTATATCGCCTAGCTATATCGCCTAGCTATATCGCCTAGCTATATCGCCTAGCTATATCGCCTAGCTACATTTCGCGCCTCGCGTAAGATAACTACTTTATATTCTCGCCGGCTTTATGTTAACGTATTTTTATCCCTCTTACGCTCTTACCTACGGCTAACGCTATTACTAGGGTTACGTTACCTTACGTTATACTCTCTACGTTACCTAGTAATAGTTTTCGGCTTTCGTAATAAATAACAACTTTAGCGGCCGCCCTCTTATTAATAACGCAACTCCTTATACGTTACTTTACTATCGCCTTTACATCTACTTCTACAAAAGAGCTACCAATAGTAGGTAGGTGGTAACGAAGATGCCGAGTACGAAAGTAACGAAGATACCGAGCACGAAAGTAACGAAGATGCCTATTACGAATCTCATAAAGATTCCTTAGAGGGTCTTACTCCTAGTAGTACTACTAGTAAGCTTAAAACGTGCCCTTCTAATGCATTTAGCTATACTAATTCTTCTCTGGCGCCTAGTCGCTCTAGCGGTCCTACCTTGGCTACTCTCTAAGGCTCTGCGAGAGGTAAGAGGTTTAAGGATTAATCCCTCGTAAAGATTACATTAGCCGTAGAGGAGATACTAGCCGTAAGGAGGATAATAGCCGGGAAGAAGATACTAGCTAGTATGAAGTAAGAAACCGACCGGCGGTCGGTTTCTTAGCGGGGCAAACCGTTTAGTCGGGTTGGGTTAGGGTTTTCCAACCCAACCCAACCCAACCCAACCGGGGGTCTACTAGGGAGGCTAGGATATCCTTACCCTAGAGGTACTACTCTCCCGAGTAAGATAAACAAAATAGACAAAGAGTATATAACCTAAATAAGAGATAAAGGGAGGAGGAAGCTACCCCCCCCCCTACCCTAAGGAACTACCCCTAGCTAGGAAGACTAAGACACATCGATTAGGTAGGGAGAGACCCTAACTAAAGGAAGCTTAACTAGATAGTTTCTTAGACAAACAAAGACACCCCCTAGGGGGAGATCCTTAGTTAAGAAGAAACCTAATAGGACTAGATAGACTAATCCTAATAAGTAATACAACCCTATTAACTATTATATAGTATAATGTTAATAAGAGTAAGGATAAGGTATAAAGGAGCCTCTTTTAAGCCCTCTAACTAAAATACTACTACATTGTAGTAATCTAAGAGCTATAGCTAAACCCCTACTCCTTAAGACTAATAATAGTAAAAGACCTAAGATACTTTATACATAAGATAGGAATACTAAGAACCTATATCTACATTAGTAAGGAGATCTCTATAGATTCATAGGAGACTATAAACTAAGAAGATAGGGATTCCACCTCTATAAGAATGCATACCGCCTAGGGCCCTATTAAGATCTATTACATCTATAACCTACTACCGGAATGAAGAAGTAGTAGATAACTTAATACCTTAGTAAGGATCCTAACTATGATTTAGGACGACTAATAATAGGTAATAGTAGGAGACTTTAACCTCTACTACCTACTCTATAGATTAGACTTTATACTAGCCTACTACTTCCTAGCGGGGAGACTAACCGACGCGATAGAAAGGGAAGGAATAGAGATCGTAACTCTAAAGGGACTTACTACATAGGAAGCTAGATTAAGTAAAAGTATAATCGACCTCTACTTTACATCCTAACTAATTAGAGAAAGGGTTAGAAAATGTATAGTAAATATAGACATCGAATCCTTATTAGACTACCTACTAATATAGACGGAGCTCGATCTATATACTACCTAGGAGTAGGAACCGGAAGCTAAACCGAACTAGAAGAGGGCTAACTAGGAGGAAACTAACCGGATATTAGAACTAAAGGCCTAGGAAATAGTAGCTAGAGACCTCCGGAATCTAGACGACATCGATAAAGTAGTAGAGCATCTAATTAGAGCTATCTAGGAAGCTACTAAAGCTACCGTACCCTATAGTAGACTATCCTAGTACTAATAACCGTACTATATATAAGAATATACTAGGAAAGTAAAGGAAGTAAGAAAGGTAAGGAGGAAGTAGACTACTACATACTTATAGGAAGACTAGGAAGCCTACTATAGAGCTACTTAGGATAAGAAGAGCTAAATTAAGAGGGATAAAAAATAAGAATAGAGATCTACTATTAGAATACTTATAGAAAAACTTAAAGACATATAGAGGATAGCTAAATAGGTAAGGTAACCTACTTAGGAGAGAGATTAACTACCCTAGTCCCCCGACATTAAGGATAGGTAAGGGAGAATCTATACTACTAACGAATATAAAGTAGGAGCCTTAGGATAATACTTTTTCGAAGGCTAAGTAGAGGCCGACCTTACGGACATCTAAGGAACTCGGCTAGAAGTACCCTAAGAAGGAGCGGAATAGTAGCTAGAGGCGAACATAAAGGAAGTTATAATTATAATATTAAAGCTTCTAAGTAAAAAAGCCCTAGGGCCTAATAAGGTACATAACAAACTACTTAAAGCATGTAGTAAAACGCTAGCCCCTACTCTAGCTAACATCTTTATAGCCTACATAAAATATGGATACTACCTAAAGTAATTTAGAGAATCCCTTACTATAGTACTCTAGAAACTATAGAAGGAAGACTACACCTAACTTAAGTTATAGATAGATAGATAGATAGATCTTTCATTTGCCTGTTTTAGTGCCTATCGGCCTATGTAGGTCTAATGCTATGTATTCTATAGGAAGGAAACTAGGCTAGCTAGTAAAAACCTTTCCCCTTTACCCTTATTAACTCCTCGCCTTCCTTAGCTTTCGGTTTTACTTCCTCTAGGGTGTACTAGTATTATAGATAGATAGATCTTTCATTTGCCTGTTTTAGTGCCTATCGGCCTATATAGGTCTAACGCTATGTATTCTATAAAAAGGAAACTAGGCTCGCTAGTAAAAACCTCTCCTCCTTACCTTCGTTACATCTTTCCTTCCCTTATCCTTCGGTTTAACTTCCTCTAAGGTATACTAGTATTATAGCGTTTACCCTCTAACTACCTTACCTACTACCCTAATACTCCCTCCTCTTTACTCCCCTCCTTCT
>LFZN01000311.1:0-33246 GCA_001578235.1 Pseudocercospora eumusae | reverse complement strand
ACTCTATCCTAGTCGAGCTCTCCGATGCTTTTAAGGACGACTTAAAGCGCGGCTATACTACGGATAGATACTAGGCTAAGATCCTCGCCTAGTTAAAGAGTACCGAAGAACGCCGTATACGTATAATAGTAGAAGAATAGAACGCGGTCGAGTACGAAGTAGCGCTAGCTATAGTAAATATATAGGTAGAAGCGGATAAAGACGTACGATTAGATTAGTACGAGGGAGAGTAGGAATCTAGCCCCCTTAGCCTCTAATTTTTTCTACGAGGAGACCTTATCTTCTTTAAAGACGATGCGGACGGCCGAGAGAGACTCTACATCCCTCTATCCCTATACTAGGAGATCTTCTAGATAGCTTACGACTAGTATTACTACGCCGGCTACTATCGTATATACGCTCGCGTTTATACTAGTTTCTATATCCGCTACCTCGGAAGCGAGGTTATAAAGTATATTAAATACTATTCTAAATATATTCTTAACTAAACGCTACGCTATCCGCTATACGGGGAGCTATACCCTATTAAGTACCTCCTAGTCCCGTAGTATATAGTTATAGCTAACTAGGTGTACGGGCTACTACCGGATCCTAAAGGTTACGACGGCTTTCTTACGGAAACGTATAAGTTTACTAAACGAGTTATACTCCGCCGTACGAAGTCTACTTAGACGGCGTAGTAATACGGCGCGGACTAGATCTAAGGGTACGTTAAGCTTAAGCGTAGCCTTCCTTCTATAATAATCGGTAATAGAGATCCGATCTAGATAAGTAAATTTATATAGGCGGTTTTTAAGAAGCTCGGGACCCGTTTCTTCGCAACTATAGCGTACTACCCTTAGTCGGATAGCTAGTCCGAGCGTATAAATTAGACGGTAGAGATAGTACTACGTTTCTATATATCTAACTATCCGGATAGCTACTAGTCCGAGGTACTACCTTATATATAGGTAGAGCTTAATAACGCTAGGAACGTATCTACCGGAGAGATACCTAATATCCTTATCTAAGGTTTTAAGACTAACCTAGATGCCCTTAACCCGCTAACTAAGCTACTAACTAAGGACTACGCCGCCTTAAGGTAGGTAGTACGAGACTAAGCTACCGATTCCCTTACTTAGGCGGTAGCTATAATAAAGGAAAGGTACGATCGTATATACCGCCTAATCTCCTTTAGGGTCGGCTAACGAGTCCTACTTAAACTATATAAGGGATATAGGCTCCTAGGTAATCTAAATCGGAAGCTATCCGCGTAGCGTATAGGACCGTTTAAAATTATTAAGCGCGTAGGTAATCTCGTATACGAACTAGACCTTCCGCCGGTTATACGCATCTACCTAGTAGTCTCGGTAATATAGCTAGAGGCATATCTAGAGAGTAGGGATCCGTACGATCGTAAGATCCTAGAGCTAGGCCCCGTCCTTAAGATAGTAGAGGACGACGAGCTATTCCCGTACGCGCCGTATTATAAGATCGAGAGGCTCCTTAGTAGGCGTATAAGTAGAGGTAAGATCTAGTATCTTATAAAGTAGCGCGGATATAGCTATACGTATAGCGTATAGTACGATATCGATAATCTAAAAGACGCCGTAGAGCTCGTCTAAGAATACGAGCGTACCTATCTATAAGCGCCTACTAGTAGTAGGCGTATAACTAACTAACCTTAGTAATTAACGTAGTTAGCGTAGCCTTTTTTAGGCGCCTAGGAGAACCTACCCTCGCCGCTAGCGCGTACTTTACGTAGAGCGGGCCGGAGAGGCTCCTAAGTATAGGGAGAAATACTTACTATAACATTCTATAGTAAATAGGCCCTTCCCTCGCATCCCTAGTAACCTCGAGTATTATAGTAGTATACTTCGTACTAGTATCTACCGAAAACTACGTATCCTTATTACGTTAGTCGCCGTTACTATTATCTCTTACGGGCGCGCGGCTTTTACCGAAGTACGAGTTCCTATTATTCCTATTATTACGCTCTATATTACGCGTACGGTTACTACGGCTAACGTTACCGCTATTATCCCTATTATTTTAGTTAATTTCGCCTATACGGACTACCTAAGTTACTACTCGAGACGCCTATTAGTAACGCGAAAAATTCTTCTAATAATAATAACCTTTCGACTACGTATAACGCTATCCTTTCTTAGCGCCTATACCCCCTCCCTTATTCTAACTAACGTAATAACCCTTATCGTACTCGTCTACCTAAAGATATAGTAAGCTCGCCGCGATAGAGATATCGGCGAGCTAGCCGCCTAGGAAGATACGGCTTAATAGGCTGCTAGAGCGAGACTAGTCTACCTCCGAGCTTATAGAGGCGGACGGGTTATCTATACTAACGATACGATAGGACGTAGACGTGCCGGTATAGATCCCCTATACGTACGAGCTACTAGGTATATATACTATCGATATCCTTATACTAGAAGAACGTACCTAGATTAGTACGTAGTTAAAGTACTAAAAGCGAAAGCCGGAAGCGGATCGCTACGTAGTACTATATATTATTCGCGAGTATAACGCCGTCGCGAAATAGACGATAGACCTAGGGTATACGGTTAATAAGAAGATTTAGGCATATATGCATACTACCCCGATTCCGAGCGAGCTAGCTACTACGAGTATAGCTATTATTCCGGTAATAGCCGCTAACTAGCGGTTAAAGACGTACTACTCTACGCGCGTAATAATCGAGAGAGTAAGATACTATAACATCTCGCGTAATAATTACCCGTTCCTACTCGCTAACCTAGACCTTAGCCGCGAACCGTAAGTCCTACTCGAAGGCGATAATTTAGTATTACTAGTACTCGCTATTATAGACGTAGACGACTTCTTTAACTTCTTTAGCGTTCGTACTAACGCCTATTTCCTCGATATAGGTATAAGCTTTCTTCTAGAACGTACGGGTTAGCGAGTACGTCTAATCCCGGTATAGTATATAATACTTATTACGCTACTAAAACTAGTGCCGGAGTATATAAGGGATTACCCGCCATTTTTTGCCCTATACGGCCTTACGTCCTTATAGGTATATCGAAGCGGAATAAGTAAGTAAGGCATCCTAATTAGTTAGCTATACCGATAGTCTATACTAACCGTAGCTTCCGCCTTAGTAAGTTACGGATTTTATAAAGCTACGGTCGACCGCTTTATCGTAATTATACGGGCTATATTACCTATAGGCGTAGATAATATCCCTCTCCCTTAACTCCTAAACCGTATCGTTAAGCTAGCTATAACGTTACTAGCGTAGCTACCGCTATACTAATTCGCCGATCGCTACGTCTCCGTCGACTAGGTAAGGGAGTAGTAGTAAGATATAAAGTACGCTATACTACGTATACGCGTTTATACGCGCGAGCCGTACGACCCCGTTATAGATACCGATATCCCCGAGCCGCTACTATTACCGACGTAGAAAGGTATACTACGTACCGTAGAGCTATACTAGCGCTAGCGTTTAACGCTATATATAAGAGTTATCGACGACTAGGTATAGATAGTTACGACGCCTAGGCCCGGATAGTAGTAAGACTATATAACGCATCTACCCGGAGCTAAGTAGGCTAATAATAAGCTAGTACCTACGCGGGAGCCTATAGTAGGGAGCCGGTAGTAGTAGGATCTACCGGCTAGCTAGTAAGTACGCCCTTAGTAGCTACCTAGCTAATAACTACGTATTTAGTAGCCGCCTAGCTAAGAAGTACGCCTAGAAGCGCGCCCTTAGTAACCGTAACCTCCGTAGCTAAAGGAGAATATAGGTAGTAATGCCGTAGGCGTATAGCTACGTAGCGAGGTAGAAGGTAGTAATGCCGTAGGCGTATAACTACGCGGCGAGGTAGAAGATGTAGATGCGGATAATCGCTTTTAGACACGCGCCCTCCTACGAATATTACTTATCCCTAAGGCGGGTAGCGACGACTACGTCGCTATAGTATAGATACTTATAGGCCGTACCCTATAGCTAGCTAAGGGTAAGAGGTTTTTAAATAAAATAGTCCGGTACGAGCTCGTTATACTTAACGATAAGGGCCGTCTCTACTTAACCCCTAGAAGTAAGCGGGAATTCCTAAAGGACGTCTATCCGAGTAATATTATAAATCCCGATCCTATAGACCTAGTATTCGCGTATAAACGTACCGCCGTCCCGATACTAGCTAGCGACGATATGTCTAGGCTACTAGAGACATATATAAAGGAGTTATCCGTATACTAGGACTACGCGCTACGAGTATACTCCGTAGCTATATCGATAGTAGCTCTAGTAGAAGCTAACGACCTACGACTAATTAATACTATTAAGATAGTAGACGCCGTAATAACCCGTCTAGGTAGGAAAGCTACGGGCACATAAATAAAACGCTTTAACTCCGAGGGGCTTAATACTAGCGAGGACGCCGACCTATTTTACGGCTAGGTACATAAGATTATAGGGAAGAGGAACGACGACATGTACCTAGAAGAGATGTTTAGAATAAATAGATACTAGACGAAAGGCGAACTAATCCCGGTCGATATATACGTACTCTTTATAAACGGAGTAGTCTAAGAGTAGACTATAAGCCCTACGCCTCCGCCGCCCTTATTATCTTCTTAGCCGCCTACCGCCTAGGTATAGACGACCTTATTATCTACTTAGTAGCCCGTTACCTAGGCATAAACGACTTAAGGTACTAAGGACGACATTTTCACCTATTTCTAGGACGACGACGAGCTAATAATGCCTAACGAAGATACCCTCGTCCCGCCTTAAGGTAAGTAATAGCTACCGATAAAGCCTAATAGTAGAAAGGTACCGTCGAAGCCTACGTTACCTAAGTTAAGCGAGAAGATACTATTAAAGCCTACTTTACTTAAGCCGAGCGGAAAGACGCCGTCGAAGCTTACTTCGCTCTAGCCGGGCGGAAAGATACTATTAAAGCCTACCTTCCCTAAGCTAGGAAAGACATAGTACGCTAACCCCGATAACTACGGAGAAGACCGTATAAAGCTTACTATTATAGGTATTCTATAGGAACCGCTATTATACGAGGATTTACTCGGCGACTAGCTAAAGTACTATAACTTTCCTATCGATAAGGCATTCGCACGTAAGTTCCTCGAAGATAAATATAATTATAACATCGAGTACGCCGATAGTTAATTCTTTTAGACCGAGATTAGAGCTACTTAGTACCGGCGTTCCTACGAGCGGCATAGACTACCTTCGCTCGATAAGCTATTAGATATAATAGAGGTACTCGTAGCCTCTAAGTAATTAGTACCGACTAGTAAGAGCGCCTCTAGCCCTACTATAGCTAATAAGACTAAGCCTACCTTTAATAATGCCGACGGAAATACGACTATACCTAGTAGCGGTACGAGCGATAGAATAATACGTAGTTAAACCGGCGCGAAGGAAAAGAAGGAGGAAGAAGAGAAGCGTAAGAAGCTTAAGGAAGCCGAAGAGGAGAAGAGTAGGAAGCTTAAGTAAGCTAAAGAGGAGAAGAGCACGGCTAGGAAGGTTAGAAGTAAAAAGGCTAAGGAAGGTAAAGGTAAGACGGATAAAAGTAAGAAGGGAAAAGAGGTTACTAAGGATACGGATAATAGCGAGTCGGAGTAAGACGACTCTTCCGACGACGAGGGCGGCACTAATCGCGCGCCGAGACTATTATACCTTAAACTCTAGTAACTATATACGCGATAGAACTAAGGCGAGCCCGTAAGGAAAGAGGGTAATAAGGATACGCTCCTATACGACGTAATAGGATTCCTCGCCTCCGACTAAGCGCTACCGATTAGGTATTACCTCTTAGATAGTAAGCTCGGCATAGTATTCTAGGCTAAAGATAGGCGTATAATCTCCGCTAAAGACATCGCTAGTAGGTACCTAGTAGTTATAGACGTATACGGTATAGTACGTAGAAACCGAAAAAGTATAGGTACCGCGTACGTTATAGAAGATATTACTAGCGGCTCTATAAAGATCGCCTCTACTTACTACTAAGTAGTACTCTAGGGTAGTAGCGGGCTCCGTACGAAGGTACCGTAGGAAATCGATATAACGACGCTACTAGAAAATAATTATAATAATTAGTCTTAGCGTATGTCCGAGGTAGTAACATACGAAGGTATAACTATCTCTATAGTTAGTACTCGTACCTTTAGTAGGCTCGGTAAGGTAGTCCGCTAGGTCGTAAAGGACCCTTAGATAATATACCTATATCTAATACCGTAGACTAACTTTAACTCTAGCCGTAACGATTAGCTAACTATTATCGACTATAACGCTATACTAGATTATATTATTAAAAATATACGCGAAGCTAATAAGTCCGACCTATAACCCGCCCTTACGTACTTCCTCGATACGATCTACGCCTAGCTATAGTTCGGTAGAGGTATGTACGTCGCGGCCGAGAAGCGCGATATTAGCGTACGCCTACTTCTCGTAGAAGCACGTTTCGGGCTAGCCGATATCGAATACGAATATACCGCCGAGGACGACGATCCCTAGAAGCGCGTACGCGGTATAGGCTTATTAAGTATTTACGGTCGCTATAACTATCTTACGGTAGAATAATAGAAGGACTATTATAAGTACCTACCGGTAGAAGTATAATAGTAACTCGCTAAGCTTACGTAGAAGATAACCGCTACTAAGACGGAGGCTATCGCTAATATACTAAATATCTTTATAATAAAGCCTAAGCCTACGCCGAGGAAGAGTACGCGTAAGAGTAAAGCTAAGGGTACTAAGAGTATACCTACTATACTAAATACGCCTATTACGATCTCGGATAACGAAGATAGCGACGGCTTCGCGCCGCCGGAGTCGGCTACTAAAAAGCGTAAGCGTATAACTAAGACCCGCGTATAGCTAGCTAAGAAATTCGTTAAGGTAGACTAGACTATATCTAGTAGCGACTAAGATACGTACACGATATAACTATACTATTATCTAGTCCGTAGTAGCTATCTATACTACGTCTAAGTATATCTTACTACCGGTACCGCCTATAGCTATAGCATTATCTAGCCTATAGTAGCTATTTATACTACGCCCGAGTATATCCTACTCCGGCACCGCATAGTAGGCGGTACTTCCTCCGTCCGTAGGGGGGTATTATTACGGTAGGTATACGCCGCCTCTACGAGGTAGAAGTATACCGCCGCCTCTAGCTAGATAGATATAGAGGTAGCGTTCATAGATAGACATTAATTATATACACTTACATATTAGCTCTCATTTGGTCTAGACGTACCAATAGAACGGCAGTTCGTCGACCAACAGGGTCTCTCGGTATATTCTAATGTGCCACTCTACGGCCTCTTAAGCTAGATATACTCCAATACTACTTCGATCGTAATCGCAAAATCTTCGAGAGTAGTCGAAGCGTACGAGATAAGGTATATGAAGAAAGTCTAGAACTTGAAGGTCGCTTGCGATTAGTAGAAACTGCTTGTCGAAAAGCTATTGCGCACGTGTTCGAGATAGTAGAAGACTCCCATAAGGAGCCCTTTAATTTTGATAGATCTAGACATTAGCAATTACTTAGAATAAGCTATGGCTTTGGGCTGGAGCTAACACTCGCTCGTCTTTATACTAATTAGATATTAGAGAAAGAGAAGTAGCTAAAGTAGCTATTAAAGAATGTTACCGAGGCTAGAGCAGAAGTTAGGATACTCGCTACGTAGCCGGACACTAGTTTAGAAGTACTACTTATAGCTAAGGAGTAGCGAAGAGTACTCTAGGAGAGGTACGATCGTCTTAAGAAGTTCCTCGAGGCTACTAAGAAGGAGTAAGTCTTTCGCATAAATAATCTACTTACGGATTTTACACCCTTTACGCTTAGCGAACGCTTATAAGGAACTAATAAGTCAAGGAAGCATAACCTTTAGAAGCTTTTAAATACTAATACTAACTAGGATCCGTAGTTTCTTGCTAGATTACAACTTTAGAATAGACGAAACACCGACGGTCGATTACGTAAAAGACTAAATCGTAAAGACGCTCTACCCGTACTAGCGTAAGACTTCTACGCAGCTAGACGTCGTGTTTAAGAAGTAGAAGCCCGACTACATAACATTTTATGAAGATTACGTCCTAGACCTTATAAGACATCTACTTACTTTCCCGAACTCTACCTCCCATGAACTTGGCTTGGGATTGGGACAAAGTCTCTACAAAGAAAAAGCTTCATGCGAGCCATCGTCAACACAGCTAGAGATACATGCTAAGCTCTCCCATCGCTCCAACTTCCTACTCGTTACACCGTCAACCTTCGCAAAAATCTCACGTATTCCACTCTCACCGCGACCGAAATTCAGCCTAGCAAGATGCCAAGAAATCCACGTGAAAGCGCAATCACCTCGCCCCTCAAAAAGATCCATGTCCGAGTCCAAAAAAAACCTCAAATATCTCGTCCGCATAAAATGCCATTCAGCCTCAAATACGCAATCGCAACATCGGGCCCTCGAAGAACCATAGCAGCCTCCCAGAAAAAAAGTCCCTACGACTCGCACCACGCGCGAATAAGCGAACCAAACGACGACGAAAAAGACAGAAAGTATCAGTATTTTCTCTTCAAGGGTATTTAGGGAGGGAAGTCATTCTTAAGATCTCCAATTTCCGGTTCCTTAAACGTTGCGTATTCTTCTAGGTAGAAGAATACGCAACGTTTATATTGACATAGGTATGTCAATGCGTTCTTGCCCAATCCCGCTGCTCCGTCGCGAGTATTATATGAGCGAAATTCCCAGTTTNGGGGGGGGGGGGGGGGGGGGGGGGGGGTTTCATGTGTTCGCGACTGATTTGGAAGGTTTGCGGATCGAATTGGAGATTGTTGCTCGTGTCGTGTCGTGCGGGTAGGGTGTGTGTTTGGGGTATGGTCAGGTAAGGAAATATTCCGTGAGTCCCGAACTGAATTCTTCGTCGTAGTGCTATACATTCGATAACAGAAGTAAATCATCACGCCGACAACGCCATGGAGAAGAAGAAGAAGAAATGGTAGGTAGGTATGTAAAGCAAAGATTCTCCCAAACATTTCCGAGAACGTATAGGTTTATTTTTATTTTTTCTCTTTTGCTGATGATTTGTTTCGTCGCTATATTATCGATTTCGAAGCGTGTCGGAGTTCCCACGGTGCGGGTGCCGAAATCGAACGTTTTGAGGAGTGGGTTAGGTTGGAAGAGGGCCTTTGATTTGAGATTTGAATGGTTGGAGGAGGTGTAGGAGTTCAGGGGATGCGCTTGTGGTATGATGGGCGAGAATACGGATCTCTGGGATCTGAAGAGGGGAGAGTTGGAGGAGCGTCATGGCGTGAGGTACTAGTAATTCAGCAGGGCATAGGCATCAGGCCGGTACTCGGAGTTGGATGCCAATATCTGCTTGATTATGAGCCCACGAGTGTACAGTAGCTGTCAAGACTAGCGTCCAGGGGCCAGAACGGTTTATCGAGCGTCGGCTCATTGTGTCATGCAATCGTAGGCAGAGGTTAGTGTGCCTTATCATCTCCCGAAGTTTTGAACCGCACACCGCCCGACTCGAGCGTAGTGGAGTGCCAAGACGCATGTGCAGCGGGAGATGAATAACCCACTTTGCGCGGCGAAGCACTCCGATCGCTCGATTTACAACCTCAAGCACAAACCCCCCCAAAATCCAGAATTCCGCCATGCGAACATCACGCATCTTAATTTGCCTACTACTTTTGGCATCGCTCGGTTCCAAGAAACTCAGGCGTCTGGTCGCTCATAAACGCAGCCTTACAACCCCGAAATTCTTGCTTTGCATTGCCCTTACCTCCCTCCCTCTGTACGAACTCCTGCATTACCTCGTTCGAACAGCTAGAATGAGAATGGTGACTACAGCAACGATTACCGACCTCGCTCTCGAAGTCGGGTCCCTCCGCGTCCTTGGCCGCCTCGAACAACACGAAATCGAGCTCGGCGATGCGATCTTCGAGAGGAAGTACAAGGATGAATATGAGTCGGTCTCTGTGCGTTACGGGAAGCATAAGAAGGAGGAGGAGGTGATTGTCAAGATCTTCCATCAGAAGTAGAGCACTATCATGTATGATCTCGAGTGGTATGAACGCTAACCAGATCCGCGCTACAGAAACGCAGACAATTCCAGCGGCCGCTGCAATCGCGAAGTCGCCGCGCTCAAGCGACTCACTGAATGCGCGTGCGACTATGCGCCCACGTTCATTAAAGAGTTCAGCATTGCGTCGACGAGTGGTAGAGTGGACCGCTATGTGATCATGAGCAAGTTACCAGGGTTTGACTTGTCTAATCGGGACGAGTGGGAGGACGTGGTCGTGATGGATGTCTTGCGCGAGTCCTTTAGGACTGCTCAGAAGTATGTCTCCAGACAAAGGAATGGTTGCTTTGTGATGCACTAACAATGCGGTTCAGGGCGGTGCTGGACTGCGGTGTAGACAATGGCAGTCACTCGGACCGTAATATCATGTTCGATCCTGCTCAGGAGAAGTGGTATAGTCTTGACTGCCAGTCGGGGAATTTGGCTTTTGCTAACAGTCCATGTATAGCTACATTGTCGACTTCGAACGTGCCAGCATCAAGGACAGCTACAAGGGTACCGAGTATGGCACCAATCTGGATCTGTGGCTCTACTAGACGCCATGTTACCGGTCTGAAGCAAATGTCGTCAAAAGCTTTCAGGCAAAAAGAGCAGGACTGTCGCCAGTGCTGACTTGTTGCGGTACCGGTTGGCGGCCAAATGTGTAATGTGTATACTCGACTCGGGCTTTGCAGCGTGCACTCATTTCAGTGCTCGAAACTGTCTGCCTCATTGCGCCGAGTGCAGGGCGTGCAGCGAATGTAGCACGTCTCTTCCTCGAGTTGGAATTTCGAATGAGTTGGCGTTCATTGGGTAAGGTCACTGGTTTCGGGGTCTGCGCCATATCCAATGGTCTCATGCAGCCATGGACTCCTATGAAAAGGAGATTTCGGTGTATTTTGTTGACGCAGTGCATTCGCGATGAGCGAGTTCAGGCAGTGAAGTCGGCTCTGATATCTTGTCAACGGCGCAGCTTGCTCAATGACTCCAATCGTCGAAACACACAACGCCCTCTTTCTCACTTCTCAATCACACTTCCCCGTCATGGCTCTCGCCACGCAATGCGGCGCCAAGCGGCAGATTCCAAACGTCGTAGCCAGCGATTGCGGTAACTACTACGTCGAGCTCACCCGTCCCTACTTCGTCCGGAAAGTCAAAACCAACAACACCGTCACCGCCGTCTATGATGGACGCATGAATGGCCAAGATGTCATTCTCAAGGTCCATCATCTTCTGTATAGTAGTGGTCAAACTTCTACTTCGAAATTTGCTGGTGCTGACTTTTGATAGTGGTCTCAAGGACTTCAGTGTTCGTGCGCAAGGCGAAGTCAACGCTCTCATCAAGCTGGAATAAGCAGGTTGCCAGCACGCAACGAAACTCCTAGGCCATTTCCGGAAGACTTTCGGGGCCTGGTTTGCGGCACGGAGATCTATGTTGTGATCAGCAAGGTCCCTGGCTTCTCGCTTGATTCTAGTACAGCTTGGCGCTCCACGTACGAGGGATATCACTTTGAGATCGCCCAGAAATGAGCCTTAACGGGAAGTTTGCTGTCAGTAACAGTAGACTGGATTAGCAGGTCCACTCTTGCCTGCGGTGTCGACAACGCTGGCCACGAAATGGGGAACATCGTGTATGACCCAGATGAAGACAAATGGTGAGTATGGCTGTTGTTCATCTCAACGAGCTTGAGCTGACCAGATCAATCTCAGAGTCGCGACATGCGCCACCTGGCTGTCAACTTCGCCAATTGGGTTGGTTTCGGTCCGGCTGTTCCAGCTTCCTCACCTGACGTGACTCCTACTACAACGCTACAGCGCTCAACGATTGACGAGGAGGTCGACGATGCTTTCACGAGCTCCCCATCTACGCTCAAGGCGGATTCGGAGGAGGATGAGAAGCTCCCAGTCTCGCATGACAGCTCTCCAGATGCCGAGAAGATGAGTTTCGAGATAGTCGATTAGTGCTCGAGGGCTTGTCGCAAGTTTCTCCTGAGCATATCCTCTATCGCAAGAACTGAAGGATGTTGATGAGGCATGGGTATGTGAGAATTCGGGCAGTTCGCCGGCCCTGCCACTGGCTGAAAGATGTCTTATAGAAGATAAATCGAAGAACGGTTTCGGAAGTGAGTCGATGACCATAATTCCATTCTCGCACCGACCGCCGGATGGTCCTTCGTACGAACATCCACGCAAGTGTTTCGTCCAGACTGAGGAGATCCAGATCCAGGCTGGATGGGGTAAGATTTCTTTCTTGGTGATTCTATTGACGCACTGATCGCTAAACGCTATGATATGAAACAAAGGCAGTCCACGCCAATGTAGAAAATGAGCAGTGGGAAGATGGCCAATGCCACCCTGTTCTTCACCACCCCACTTCCTCCAAGAATGCTCACGCCAGCAGCTAGAGACCACAGGCCGAGTACACTGTATACCGGTACTCTCACGATCCAGTGCACATTGACTGCGCTGAGCACCGATGCGATAACCATTGGGAAGAGCGTATATCCGATGATGCAGACTGACTGAAAGAAGGAACTGCGATACACGTTAGTTTACACTTTACGAGAGAACGCAAGCGTGGTAGAACGTACATTGTTCCTCCAAGCAACTTAATCTGTAACGTCACGATAGCTTCACCAATCCAAATCATAGCAAAGACTCCACTGAACACTTCCGATCGCTGATTATCTCTTGCCCGCAAACTGAGGAAGAAAGACAGTAGCAAGCAGAACAGCAGCGGGCCCCTGTCAACAATATCAGCAACGCAAAAGCGACTCGTCCGATGGCGAGCAACATACCATAAATCCCAATCCCTCAACCCCTCACTCATATTCCCACCCTGCAACACCGTATCCGCATCCGGCCACCTTCCCACCATTCCCCTTATCTGCTGAAACCTTCCAGCCTCAGCCTCAGCCGTCCCACCTCCTTCTCTCGACAACATTCCTCCAAGCAAATACTTGGGATAAAGCACCTGTCTCATCTTCTCCCAGACCGCGAGGAGATCCCTTCGCAATGTATCCCATACACTTTCGTCAATGGTGTCAATCGGAGCTCTTCGATCTTCGCCTCCGATGGTGGAGTTCAGATAGCCTTGCGCATTGTTTGCGGCTCGCGTGTTTTGACGGGCTTGTTGGTTCGAGATGTTGCCTGTTAGGGGTGCGCGGTCGGAGCTTCCTACGGGGTCGTCGAGGTCGTCGAGAGTTGCTGATAGATATCAGTACATCATTGTGCTAAGCAGATTGTGGGGTTCTTTTACCATCATCTGGATCTATGATATCGTCTTCGAGAACGGGAGCGTTGTGGTCGTAGGGGTTGGAAGCGTCGTTGTTGTGGCCTGAGCCTACTCCGGGCATCATTGCTGCCATTGCGGAGGCTCGTTGTGACGTTTGCGCGCAGCCTTGTTCGATCGTGAAAGCTTTGTGGTATGGATAGATCACAAATGCTGTTTCCTGAACATTTGGACAGCTTGTCACGTACGCGACCAGCATCATCGCGGCAGTTCTTGCCGAAGGGTGGTCCAAGCTTGAGTTCAGCCTCATGCTCTTCACTTCCTCTCTCCGGGGCCCAAACTGCTCCGGTCAAAGCATTTTTCTCCCAAGCACAAATAACATCTCATATCCGTACGTATGGCAGAATCTTTATGCTGAGATCGCCAGCATAGGTGACTAGCTCAATGGGCATCCTGCGCAGCTCTCACAGAAAGCAGAGTCGATCTTGGACTTGCGAAACGTGTCGTAAGGCTACGATGCCCCATCTCGGTCAGGCGTCAAATGCGATAGCTGAAAAATTGGGATACACACATGTGATGGTCAGTTGACGTGGCTGAGCAGGTCTGCGTCCGTCATGGCAATGCTGTGCGATGCATGCAAACCAAATTTCAGCAATGACTCTCTCGATATTCCATCTATCCAACTTCCGACGACGAGCGTCGACGAAGCGTCGTGTGGTATGATCATCACGCTTCAATGGACTCACGTAGAGCGACTCGTTGTATGATCTTGGATGCCCATCCACAAGACAGACGACTGGGCCACAGCGTTCACTCTTCGCAAGACTAAGAAAAAGGCCTACGAGGTGGATTTTTTGGTCTTCAGCGTGACGAAATCAACTATCGTTCACGCCGACACGTTTTCGTTCTGATTGAGCCTGTTGCAGAAGATCCAGATTCTCAATTGCTTCGACAGAAGCCTGAGCGCAACTGTCTACTGCCGACGATAAGGCACTAGATCTCGCTGTACAATGGCTCAGACAGTGTATGACCAGCCACGCTCACTGTCCACGAGTGTTGAATACTGCTCCCTACTATCAGACACGATTACTTCGGCTGTCCGGCTCCACAGTAACACTGGTATATCCTGCCGACCTATCAAAATCTGCAAGCAAATCATATGCCACCTTGAGTCATTGTTGGGCCTTGCCTCCAAAATTTCTTTTGACGAGCAAAACGCATGATCGTCTCTCGACTGTCCCACGCATCACAGAGAGCCGAGCACAGCGCCGTTTAATGAGCGATAATCGAACGATCCCTTTCGACGTCGACCGCATACATATCATATCATGCCTATCTGTATATTTCTCGGAGGAGAGATCGTGCTACATTGCGTCAAGAGTTCAAAACGGTCGATTGCGCGCCTTGATTCGAGATTGTGACTCCCAGACAAGAAAAGACCATGAGCCCCAAAATTTCTTCACACAAGATTCAGACGGCATAAATCCACTGCACCAAAAGTTTCTCTTTCGGGGACTAGTCACCTCCTTCATCGAACATCAAGATGTAATCTTGTTCGCATTGACAATACACTCGAAGGACGCTCTAGTGCAGATACCAGCTACGCACGCTAGCTCGTACAAAGCCTCGAATTAATTCTGATCAAATAGACTAGCAGTGTGACGAGTGCATGAGTGATACTATATGAAATGTAAGCAAACGCAAATTCCACGGACTTCACACGCGCTTTTGAATAATTTTGAAAGTGAATTCCCGTTCAGACTATCTAAAAAGGTCCAGTCACACTGTCTTTCCGCTCCCTAAATTTCTCGAAATGTCGTGATTTGCTGCAACGCCTTATCTAGCCTTTGATTGACGCGGGGCTACTGTGGTGAGCAGTTCCCAACGGAGACATTAAGATTTTGCTGAAATTGCGATGTGAAGGTTTCAAGACTGTCGAGGTGCTCTCCAAGAGGTATAAGGGTTCTCGAGCTTTAAGTGGTCGTTTGAGAAGCAAGTGAATGACGGCGAGCAATCCAGTGTGCTCGATGGAATGGAAAGAGCCGACTGACTCGTGCGCTACGCACTTCCTGCCATCTCACTTCGGAGTTTATGCGTTGTGTACTATTCTACAGCAATTCCACCTCGCCCAACGGCGCGTATTTCTCGTAAATCGGCGGAGCAAATTGCAGCTCGTTTTGAACACACTGCGTATTCACCATCTCATTGAGTGCTGTTGGAGGAGGCACGACGATCGTGATCGGTATCCTCAATCGAACCTTAGCATACTGCCCTGCAACTTTGAATCGCATCTGGACCTTGTACTCGTATCTCCTGGAAACCTTGGCGTGATCGAAAGATGGGAGATTTTCTCCTTTGATCGAGCTCATGAGAATGCGTGTCGTATATTGATGCGTGGGCGAGAGATTCTGTGGCGAGAACTCCAGCGGTAAATAAGAAAATAGCCGGAAGTTTTCCACTTCGTGCGAGTGTTGAAAGTACTTTGAGCCACACGCCCGAACATTGCGAGCATCGACTTTGGTGATTTCGTTCAACTTGACGCTGAAGGACTCCAGTGTTATTGGCGTGTTCATCGTGACTGGATCGATTGCCGTCGGCTTAATTATGAGATCGAACTCAGGATTCCTGCCTGTATGCATGTGCGTTCGTCTCGTGCTGCAGAGGACGTCGAATTCGAGTTTAGGGTAAGGTATGGCTTTGAGGTGATGTCTGTACCAACGCACCAGTCCGTGTGGCCGTTCATGCCATCGTAGTAATTTTCGACTCTGAATTACGACCCGCTGTTTGTATAATAACGATTCGACCTGTGAGAAAGAATCCAGCGGGCACTTAGGCACGTATTCAATCTTCTTGGCTCCGGCGTCCACAGCTCTGATCCTGAGCCCGGGCAGTCTTACCTCGGCTGTGAGCTCGCATCTGACTGCCATCCTTATGTCATATGGATCGTTGTGAAATGCACGCTGGAAAGTCGGCGGAAAAGATGCTGGTAGCTGAGGTTTGTTGACGGTGAACGGAAAGCAGTGCATTTGCCCGACTTTCGCTCGGAAAGGCCCGGTGTATAGACTGTGCCGATAGCTGAAAAGATCTATAGACGATTTCGACCAGATTCCATGGTGAGTGCTGACCCTGAGGTCGATATATCCGCGCATTACAACATCAAGCTCGAGCGGTCCAAAAAGCTCAGCGGTTGACTCCGGTTCCTCTCTTCGGAGCACATTTCTGTAGGCATCGTATCGCAAGAGAATCTTCCCAGCGTATGGATCATCTGGGCCGCAATGCAATCGCGTCTCTTGATCGCTACAGATTTCGGCCTGCAGGCTTCCCAGCTTGAGGTTCGTCATGTTTTGATTGATTTCGTGTGAAGGTTGGTGATCTCGTTGTCAACTGCGGGCTGTAGTATTTATGTCCCGGAGACGACGCAGAACTACTGAGGACAATTTTTTGAAGCCTTTCACGCTCCACCACAACTTGCTTACCAGCATCATAGTTTCCGAGTTAAAGTTTTGCCAAGGTCGAAGAACGGCGATCGCGAAGGCGAAGGAGACGATGTTGTCGGTCTCTCAAATTGTTACTACCTTACTGTGAAGCCCCCATCTAGTCGTAGATCATCTCCGTTGATGTTCAACGCCTCGTCGCGTGCCAAAAAGTCGACAATCCTTGCAACCTCAAAAGGTTCGGCAAACTGAATATTTAGGTTAGCAAGCGAACACGTCGTGGAGCTGGAATAATTCACCTTGCCACTGGGCACAGCCTTTTGGTACTCCTCCCTCAACTCCTTGTCGGCCCATGCCTTCTTACCTAGCGCAGTCATGACCGGTCCAGGCGATATGGAGTTGGCAGTAATGCCTCTCGGACCCCACTCAGACGCCATGCACCTGGTCAAGCCAATCAAGCCAGCTTTGCTTGCGCAGTACGGCCCATGATGGTGAAGGGCTACATGTGCAGCTTGCGATGCGATATTGACGATCCTTCCACCTGGCGCAGAATTCCCAGCATTTCTAGCTGCTGTGAAGTACGCGTTGGCAAAAGCTTGGCCAGTCAAAGTTGGCCCGTAGAGGTTGGTCATGTAGTGCTTGTAGATGTCGTCTTCCGGAAAAGACTCCAAGGGCTGAAGGTTCACATGCCCTGCTGAATTCACCAAAAGCCAGGGAAATGCGGCGTCGTCTTGGGCGATGGCGGCGAAAGCGGAGTGAACGGAGCTTGCAGTGGTGACATCGCATTCGTAGGCCTTGATGCCATCTGCGTTCGCTCCATATGCTGACTCTATCGTTGGATCAACCCTTGACTTTTCAAAGGGAGCATAGAGCAATGCCAGTTTAGCGCCATTGGACCGAAGGAGTTTGCCCGTCACTGTGCCAAGACCACCTGCAAGAATATACATGAGGAACTTGTCTCCCTCAGGACGCAACATCTACAACTCACCTATGCCTCCAGTAATGATTGCCAATCTTGAAGAGTAGGCCATTGTGCTATGTCGAAACCAGGATGGTGAAGATGCAGCACACTATGTTGCGTGGCAAGTGCCGCCGAAGTGGTGTGTTGATCTTGAAGCGGATAGGCAGGCGCTTCGACCTTCCAGAATTGCCGAATCGCCCTCGTTTTTCATCCCGAATTGCTGTAGTTCTGTAGAGGACATTTCGCAACGTTATTGTTGGAGGACTTCTGGCCACGACGCCGGACGAATGTGAGGCTCCCCACGGACAGGCTGGAACACATCAAGTCGTAGTTTTGCATACGGCAGCGTCAAGAAGTCATTAGGCTTGATACCGGAAGACGGGTGCTTGCCACCGCCGGCGATGAGGTTATAGCGCCATGATTATGTATGGCATGCTGTCCATTGCGAGCCCCAGGGTCAGCGTGCGGCCCAGCTACGCATCATCATGCAAGACACACCACGCGAGAAGTGCGTGGCGGATAAGAAGAAGCATGCTCGCTTGGCAAAAGCTTGACCAAACAGATCAATGCTTGTTCCACACTGCTCGGTCCCTCGGCAACGACCCTTCCACTGCGACGTAACACCGACTTGCTGCACTCATTCGTAGCTGGACGGCTAACTGCGGCTGCCTACGGTCCTCCGAAAAGTGTAATTGATAAGAATTGCGATCCATGATATTTGAAAGAAGTTTCCGCCCTGCTGCTGCTCTTCCAAAGTTTCTTGTCCCTGTACCTGTCAGAACTCAGACCGCCGTGCGTTGAGTGAACAGGCAGGATGGCGGAGAATGATAACGCAACAGCGGACGAGAAACATCACACATCATCCATTGATGGTGGAGACAACCTCGTCCCTCCACGATCAAACAGCGTCGTCATACAAAACACCTTCATCCGACCCCAAGAACGAAAACTCCACGACTCAGCCGTGACTTTCGAAGAATACTATTACTACGCTCAGAAAACTCGAGCCGAAGAACAGGAATTAGAGTCACCGAAATTGAGATGGAGGGAAATTGTTAGTAGTCGTACGAAGAAGAATTCTGCTACTCGTGATGTTCCGACCGAAAATGATCCGAATTCGTATGCGTCGAAACATCATACCGAGTTGAATTATTCGAATAAACAGGATCGCATTCAGATTAGTGATGAGGAGTGGGCGAATGCTAGTCGCGCTTTTAGGACTGCGAGTTGGGGTGCGGCGTTTTATTTGGTGCGTTGTGGCTCGCGAGAAACGGACGTTTGACTCTTCTGACTGTCTTATAGATCACGACGGATATCCTTGGTCCGTATGGCGTCGGCTTTGCTCTAGGCACACTAGGATGGGGACCAGGAATCGCATTGTACACGGTCTTCGGATTCTTTGCAGGATACAGTGGCTACCTTGTCTGGCGAATGTTCCTCGGTGTTGACAGCTACCAATTTCCTTGCAAGAACTATGGCGATCTGGCATTCCGGACGTGGGGCGTGACTGTGCGGCATATCACGAACACTATCCAAGCACTGGGCCTGCTTTTGATTCTCGGACAAGTGACAATCCAGTTCGGGCAGAATATCTCGCAGGTCTCCAAATTCCGGCTCTGCTATATCGTGTGTCCGCTCCTGTTCGTGATCACAGGCTTCGCTCTAGGTCAGGTCCGGACGTTGCGTCAACTTGGTTTGGTTGCCAACCTTGCTGTCTGGCTCAACTTGCTGGTGATATTCATGACGATGGGATTCGTAAGTCATAGTCCGCCGAACTATGCAGCTGCGGTTCTGGGTAGTGCTGGGTCCGCGGTCGATCCAGCAAGCATCACTCCCGATGCGAATGGTGTCTATCCTGCGATTGTGCATTATGCTGGGCTACCCGCTTCGAACTTGGTCGGATCGATCAACGGTCTCCTGTCTGGCGTTCTTGCATATGCAGGCGTGCAGGTGAGCAGCCTCCATCTGGCAATTCTCTCTGCATGACGTGGGACTTACCTTTTCGTAGCTTTTCGTTGAATTTATGGCCGAAATGAAGCGACCCACGGACTTTCTCAAGGCTATGTGGGGCGCTCAGTTCTTCATCTACACCGTATACATGGTATACGGCTGCTTCATCTACTACTACCAAGGCCAATACAGCTACAATCCGAGTTACCAGGGAGTATCGGTGTATGGCTGGCAGACCGCCGGTAACATGGTCTCGCTGATCGCCGCACTTATCGCTGCTGCGCTTTACGGAAATATCGGGATCAAGGTGCTGTACAACAATATCCTGATGGATCTGTTCAATGCGCCACCCTTGATCACCAAGAAAGGCAAGATGCTGTACGGCGCTATTGTGCCCGTGTGGTGGAGCACAGCATTCATCATCGCCGCTGCGATTCCAGATTATTTCGGTTTCGTCGCAGTCATCTCAGCTTCGACTCTGCTGAATTTGACATACACCATCCCGCCATTCCTCTCCATTGCTTACGACGCCAAGAGGAATGCGATTCGGCTCGATGAAGGTGAAGGATATGATGCGACGACTGGCCAAGTATTGAGAAACGGGTCTGCTATGCATCGATACATTCGTGGCTTCTTCTCTGGAGGCCCACTGCAGGTCGCAATGAATTGTTGGCATGTGATATATTTCCTTGCGAGCTTGGCCATGTCTGGCCTTGGCATGTATGCGGCTGTGGAGGGAATGATTGAGGTGTTCAAGAATCCTCAGGTGACGAGCTTTTCATGCAGGTCGCCGCTGAATCTGAATGCAACTTAAGCCCGTAATGATAGTCGATGGTGATGTGGTGAAAAGAAAGGAGAAGTCGAAGGAGAAGACGTTGCTCGGCTCGCCGGCTGGTTGTCCCACAGGCATTCGTCATGGTTCGCCTGCGTAGCCCAAAGCTTGGGATCTGTTGCTATTTCTATTGATACACATGCTCCTGCCTGCCTCAGGACACGTTTTGAACCGGTCTATCTTCCATGAATCGCCGACTTGACCTCTGCCAGAACCCATGCATACTGCGTGAGGCGTGAGGCGTGATGCGTAGGCTTGTCTGTTCTCCTTGAGCGGAAAGCAGACCACCCTACCCGGACACAGCCGCCTGGACGTCCACATGCATAAGATACATTGAAGTGCAGCATGAGCGCCCGCGCTAGCAGTAATGCGACAGCATCCACCTTGAGACCTCGTACCAACCGACTCATTTCTGGCCTAAGCGATGACGGCGATAGCACGACCCATGCCTCCTCCGCCCGCGTAGCCTCGCCTGTGCCGTCCCCATATGCCAGTCGCACGCCTTCGCCCATACCGTCTGCGCATCCGCAGAGACCGAGTCCACAGAGTCGCAGACATGATACATATACATCTGGCGCATCGCCGGTCAAAGCTGCGGCAGGCAGACAAAGAAGAGCTGGCGGAGATTCGGGCACCTCCTTGTCTGGACTATGGGGAAATCCATGGAGCACATTACAGGACATAGCCTCGGATCTGCTGGGCAATGATCTGAATGCGAATAGCTCGAATAGCAAAGCGCGACCGAGAAGACCGGGAAAGGGATTGAACGGACTGCGACCTCCCACCGAAGCCTCGCCGAATCAATGGGGCCCGTCAGCACCTACATCCAACCCCAGATCCGGCGCGATAGGGGCTGGAACCACCGAAGAACAAGTTGCAGCTTTCAGGGCGCAGAAAAGGAAGGAAATGTTGACTGGGCAGGAGAACAGCTATGCTGACGCTCTTGGCAAGTTCAAGCGGAGGTTGTCAGACGATCGCAATTCTGCTTCTGCGCCACCAGGCGAAGCTGAAGATAGAGATGCGCTGGTATATCTACATCCGGTCAAGAAAGACGACACATTGGCCGGAATCACGATACGATACAATGTTTCGGCGAATGTGCTACGGAAAGCGAATCGCATGTGGCCGAACGATACACCCCAAGCCCGGAAAGTGCTGATCCTGCCTGTCGATGCATGTGCTGTGAAGGGAAAGCCAGTGTCAGATGCAGAGTTGGATCTGCTAGGCTCAGAGAGCGAAGCACTATCAACACTACAAGCCGAAGAAGTGCCGACACCTACATATCAGCAGGATGGCATCAAAGGTCAGAATCGAGACCGAACAAACTCTACATCAACGCACACGAGTACGTCCGCCGCAGTTTCGACAATAGAGACGGAGCCGAACTGGAAGCATGACTCTTGGGTGCTCCTTCCTGGCAACAAGGAACCTACCGAGATAGCACGACTACCGCGCAGAGCACTTGGATATTTTCCTCCCGCCAGACGGAAATCCAGCTCGTATTCCGATCTGGACACGCCTTCGACCTCGTTGGAAATATCCCGATCAAATACGGAGGACATCTTCAGCGCGATGAACACGTCATCTTCGCCTCGTGGCAGCAGTCTTCAGAGACCGCGTGGTGGGCGACGACTGAGCAATGCAACGAATGGCTACTTTCCTGCCTACTTGCAAGGTCCTGGTGGAGTTGGAACGATGGACAGGAATGTACGCTTTCCAGGACCTGCGCAAGACGGTCTCAACAAGCTCATGGCCAAGCATCTTCCAGATGTCGCGCCACCTCGGAATCAGGCGTCATTGTATCACCCAGATGTGCCGATGTACAGTGATGAACCAACACCTGTCGCCTCCGGTGCTCAGACTCCAGCATATCCACATGGCCATGGTGGTGGCATGAATCTCGAGAATGTCGGCGGTGCTATCGAATCCTGGGTACGACGATTGGCGACCAGAGCAGCTCATACACCAACTGGCAGAGTCACAGCCGCGCGTACATCTGTCGGAACTCCAGGACGAGGTGCTGGCGGAATTGGCGACCTCATTGAGATGACTGACGAATTTGAGATTGGAAATGATGAAGAAGAAGAGGAGCGAGGAAGACAGGGTTCTGGCCAAGCTGCTTCAGAACTTAGACCTGAAACTACTGCGACAAGCTATTTTGATGGCGCTATTGCTCGAAGCCGGAGCGCGAAGGCCGGTAAGAGCAGGAAGGATGATTGATACCTATGATTGATACAGAATGATAGATACATTTTGTTGCGCTGCTTTCGGCCACGAATGTCAGCAGCAGAATTGAAAGCCATTGCTTCTGCTGTGATGAGAGAATACGTCCCTGCTTCAAAGGGATGGCAGTATTCTGGCTGTAAGTCTTGGCGTGCTATCCAGCTCAAAAGGCAGCAAAGAGCTCTTTGGTGGTAGCATCTCTTCTCTTATTGGCCTGAGCAGCATAAGCTCCACATTAGCCGCCTTGCATTTCCCAGATCCAAAAGCAACGTCTTTGCGACTGTCAACGAGAACAAATACAAAGGCGTCGGACGCTGACTGTTGGATTCTTTGAAACGCCTGTACGGGAGAATGAATCTGATGGAGCATCATGAGTTGCGCAAGGCGATATATGAGCCTCTGGACCAGAAAGCGAACCAGATTCGAGTGCTCATAATTCAGCCTGGTCAACTTCGAGATCGTCTGGACTGCCAACTTCGAATTGAATCACTGACACACGAACTCACGTTCGAATACGAAACGATCTCTTACTGCTGGCTCGAATGGAACAAGACCTTCGAGGAAGCTGAAATGATGCTGAATGGTCAACCTTTCAGAGCACCGCAGACCTCGATAGCGGCTGTTCGCCGCATAAGACTTGTAAATGAATGTCGAAAGATATGGATTGATGCAATCTGCATCAACCAGCAGGATATAGCTGAACGAAACAGCCAAATGACACTAATGGGTGCAATCTATCGCAAAGCTTCTAGCAATTTAGTGTTTCTTGGTGACGATGAGCAGTGTGTCGCCGAAGAGACAGTGAAGTCACTGCAGACCAAGGTACGAGACCTTGATGAAGCCGAGAAACGACTCTCCACAAGCGAGCGCAAAGTCTGGGCTACTGGAACTGCCCCCGACTGTTGGTTTTCGAACGGTCTGGTGACAGTCGAGGCGATGGAAGATCTACGGCATCTTTACAGCCTACGATGGTTCACGTGAGCTTCTCGCATGGTTGATGTGGCAATGGAAAGCTTCTAACTTTGATTCTGATAGGCGTCTTTGGGTCTTACAGGAGGCCGTCCTCGCCCGATCAAACATATGCTACTGGGGCTCAACATCATTTCCTTTGAGCGACGTACTCAGAGTGTCATTGATGTTCCAGGATGTAATGTCAAACAGCGACCGAGATATCGACCTGAGCATGATTCAGCAAGCTACGTATCGTGCTATAGATGATCTCAGGCAAGCAATGAGACTTCGCATGCCGGGAAGACCTCGAGACGGGCTGGCAATAAATTGGAGCATGATCTACCATCTTGGTAACAAACGCTTCACCACTGACATCCGCGACCAGGTCTATGCCCTCGTGAGTCTCTTCCAAGAATGTCATCTCGAGGGAGCGCCACTTCCCTCATTAATTGCACCTGACTACAAGAAGTCTGTTCATGAAGTTTTCAGGGACGCAACCAAATTTGGATTGGAAATCGAAAGCGATTATCTACTTACCTGGATCGCCCACGAGAACACGACGGAACTTCTAGCTGACGACAAGCCATCTTGGTCACTGGACTGGAATCGTCATCGCGACCCGAAGCTACCACCCACCAGAGTTGGCATACGACCTGGCTCAGCTAGCCCGTGGCCCCTATGTGTGGACAAGACGACCGACGCAAATGTCTTTAGGGTCAAAGGATTCGTGCTGCCACCCGTCGAGTGGACCACAGATCCCTTACAATGGGAGGAAATGGAACAGATGCCTTGGCTGCGTAACTTTACCACCAGTCTCTTGTCAAGACTCGGTACTATCCTCGAAGCAGAGCCCATCAGTTGCACCAAAAAGATACTAGTATCGGTGTTGCTTCGTGGCCAACACGACCATGACAGGTCAGGCTTCGACAATATGCACCAAGCTGTACAAGCTTACAATGCTCTCATGACATATGACCAGGATATCCTTCCAACGTACGGCGATAATACGCCGAGTGGACGAATCGGCAACAGAATCATGGACATCTCAGACCGGCGGGTCATATTCACTACAAGTGACAGAAGAGTCGGCTCAGGACCTCTCCTCGTTCAAAAAGGCGATGTGCCGTTCATTATGCTTAATGGCAGATTCATACACATCTTGCGCCCACTTGACAATCACTACTTGTACATCGGTCCGGCATACCTGCATGGCCTAATGCACGCAGAAGTCTTTGCGCTGGATTTGACTCCGACATGGATTGTTATGAGATAGAATATTGCGAACGGCCCAATGCTCTTGGGCATAGTCCTTGGTCTGTTTATCATAGCGACTTTTGAATGCTCTCGGCTTTTGCAAGCTTGAGGGTTATGTGCCAATTGGTGGCTCAAATCCTCGCGCCATTGCGGCTGCTTGCCAAAGATCAGACGATGGTCAAAATGCAGCATACTTCCATCAGCTGGTCTAGAGGAGTACTGGGCAAAATTGGCGCATGCCATGCGCGAGGAAGACAGAGACTTTTCCCTTGTAAGCGATCAAAGAAGCCCATTTCCGGCTTCAATCAGAAGTGAACCTATTGTTGTAGGAACAGATTTGCAGGCGAGCTTACTCTTATCACGATCATTGCAGCACAGGTTGCTGGGAAGATTAGGCCGGCAAGAGATGTAGTCTTGATACCATGCCTGCCTACTGTCCGTGCTGAAAACCTTGGGAATCGGCGGCGGACCTCCTTCCGCAACCCGAGAAACCTTCGAAAGCATAGATTGCCTCCTATACCATAGTAATTTAAGCCTTTAATGCTCTCGTAGGTTCGTAGAAGTACTTAAAATAGTGTTAAATTATCGAGAATAGTAATATATCGTTTTCTAGTAAATAAATAGCGCAAAGGTTAGCTAATTAAACGAAGCCGCGCACCTCGGACCGACCTAATAAGGGTACTCGGAAAGCATAAGCAAAAGAGGTGTCCCTACCGCCTATTACTAGGAAGACTAGTAGTAAAAGCGGCACTAAGACCTCTAGTAAGGGTGCCGCTACCTTATAAGCGTTAGGTACGACCGAGGGCGGCGAGGAGTCGTCGGACATAGAGATCGATTTAGGCTATCTTCTAGGCCTCGAGCCTTCTAGAAAAGTAAGTATCTATAGCGACGAAGACGACCCTCTACGTAATGCCTTCGAGTCTAAATAGATACTATTATAAGGCGGTAATAAGGAAGTAAAGACTACTATTATCTAGTACGTAGGCTTTAATCCTAATTAGGTCTAGTAAGCCTTCCGCTAGTCTAAGATCTCTATTTCCAAGTGCGACCCTAAGCTTAAAGAACCGCATAGAATAGTACTCATTATTAGTTATAATAGCTGCAAGAAGGCGGATATATTAAGGATTAATTAGGAGAAGATATTTAATAAGAGGGGCGATATTCTTCTAATAGAAGAGTTAGCATATAATTAGGCGAAAGCGAAGATAATAGCGCACCGAGAGGCTAGTAAGATAGACGTCCGAATAGATATTAAACTACATGCTACTATAGCGCCTATTATTAAGCTAGTAGTAGCTAGTAAGATAGGCGTAAAGTTAGCGACTAAGAAGTAGTTAGAGGCTACGGCTCCTTTAATTGCGGAAATAGAATAGATAGGTAACTAGTTACTATAGATTAACCTACGTCTTAGCTATAACAATACGGCTTATAAGACTTCTTAATAGCCTAGCGGCTATTATTATATCGACGGTCCGGATACGCCGGATAACTATATCTTAATCGACTAGTAGGTAAAGGCGATAATCTATCGTAAGTTAAGCGACAAAGATTATCCTTTAACGCTCGAGAACCTAAAGAAGCTAGACTAGGACATTATCGCCTATATTACTAAGAAGAAGTATAATAAGAAGTCCGAGTCCTCGTTAGCTTCGTCGTTATTCGCGAAGCCCTTAAAGGGTAAGGAGGTAGAGACTCTACGCCGTCTAGTCCTTACTAATCTAACTAATATCTTTTTCGGGGAAGAGATAGTACGCGCTTTTAATACTAGAGCCTTCGGAGGTCGTATTACTAGTACGCCTATCCGTCGTCGTAGCGGCGGAGGTAAAGACGATTAGGTAGATATAAAACCGACTACTAAAGCGAGTCCTCGAGCGATTCTAAGGTCGTTTTTCGACTAGGTACTATTAGTGCTAGAGTTTATACATCTAGACGATTCTTCGATAGTTTCTTATATATTCGATGTACTAAATAGCGAGGGATACGATATTAATGGCCTTACTACCGCCGTAACTATGGAATAGAAGGTAATAGGCCTATAGGAAGGAATAAGGAAGAGATTAGTAAAAGCGGTAAGGTAATAGGCGAGGGGTCGTGCCGTTAGTAACGTAGGTGCGGCTCTTACCGAGCTCGTAGAGGACAAGAAGATGTAAGCGAACTACTAGCTTCCCTCGACGTAGCATTACTATACTTCTACTACTCGGATTTTAATACTTTTTAGATGTACGAAGAGGCCGTAACGAGGTCTATCTCCTTTATTAATATAAGCTTATTACATGCGTTAGTTAGTAAATAGTAAATGTAGTAAGATAGCAATAATTCGTAAGATTTACTTCGTTCTCTAACCTATATACGCTAGTACTACGCTAGGAACGGAGCTACATAGAGCCGACTATACCTTACATCTCTAAATATCCTTTATCTTTACTTATTATCTCTTCTTCTTTATCCTTATATACTATTATATCGCTATCGAGTACCTCATTTAGCGAGACTTTAGCCTAGTATATCCACCGACGCTCTATAGTATTAAACTCGAGGAAATTCTAACTAGAACCGGCCGTTTCGAGGCACTCGTCTTCGCCGAAGCCTAAATCTACCCTATCGACGTTATATCCGGAATGCTTAAACATAGCGTATACCTTATCGCTAGCATACTCCTAAAGGTACTAGATAAGGTATTTCTCGAAGGTTAGAAAGTAATCTACCTCGGTAATGTGCCGCTTAATGAACTTCTTTAAGAGATTAAACGTCTATTCGATAGGATTTAGATTAGGCGAGTACGGCGGTAGGTACTTAATACGATAGCTAGCGTCGAGTATTAACCTCACAATCTTAGCACTATAGTAGATTAAATAGTTATCTATTATAAAGATTATTTAAGGGCCTCTATCTAGTAATAGAAGAACATTATCTACGAGCTAGTAGAAGAATATCTCTTTCGTAATTAAGCCTTAGCGGATAGTAGTATAAGGTAGGTACCCGTCGATAGTAAACGCCGGCAATATCGACTAGCGGGTCTCGCGCTTTATAAAGGTAACATTATAATAATCTATACCTCGAGGGCTCTAGCTATACTTTCGCTAACTAGTCTTCTAATTATAGGTAGTCTCGTCGATAAAGATTAACCTATCTATAGGCTACTTCTAACTCCTCGCGAGCTAGAGTGCCCGTAGTACTAGATTACGCTCTTTCGCTACCCTCCGAGCCGCCTTACGAGTCTACCCGTATTTCTTTAGTATACTATATACCGTACGCGCCGACACCTCTACCTTAAATTAATCGAATATTGCGAGCATTATCTCTACTAAATAAGCGTCCGGACGCTTAGTAAGATACTATAGAAGCTATAACTCTTAATTAACGTTTAAGAGCCTAGGTCTACCTTATTTAGCGTAGTAATCGATATATATAGTACCGAAGGTCTACTAATAGGCTCTCGCACGATATATAGTAGACTAAGCGAGCTTCGTCTTATCTACTATAGTACCGATAGACATCTTACTCTCGAAGCATTTAATAAGGCGATTAGCCATAAAATCGTCTATTCTATAAGGCCTTATAACGGCGAGTCTTATAGTGTCCTATAGTAACGAGAATAATACCTCAAAATAGCGGAAATCGATCTATACTATTAACGGAGACGATAGTAGCATTGCTAGAGGAATAAGAGCGAGATTCTACTAGTAAAAGAGCGGTCTAATACTCTACACGTAACGCGGATTCCTCGGAAGCCGCGATGGCGCAATTCCCAAGGTTTTTAGCACGGACAGTACGCCAAGACACTCGTCTCCACTTTTCACCGGAACCTCCTGACATCTTGATCTTGCCTACGAACCATCCACTACATTCACCTGCACCACCTCCCATGCGCATGCCCACGCGCCTCGATACTTCTCTAAAGCTGGAAAGACGTGCTGCCAGTATATCGGCCGAAAAGTATGTCAGAACGCGCCCGGCAGCAACCGCGGGCGGCAACCTGTGATTGCACAGCTTCGAACACCACATACGCGTAGCTAGCTAGCAGGAGGCAATACTAGGCAGTGTCTTGGTCCACTATTCAACAGAGGCAGGTCCATACCGGGCTTCGTTCTACGCCGGGCAGGATACGGAAGATAAATAAGGGATATGGCATCTATCATGAACCGCATCCTCGGAACACCGGTGGAGTCATGCGAATCACGAAAGATAAGACGACTGGCGACAGTCAAGCACGAAGTCAAATTGGAATCTACAAAGTCCGTCTTGGTATATATCGCCAAGTACAGGCCAGTCTTCTTACCTGCCGCAAACGGACTAGACACCTTGATACCATCCACTTGAGTATGGGGTATGTCACTACATTCGTACACCACGGCACGCGATACTACCTCGCTGCACGCTCTCCTGCCACGATCAGCTACCCACTAACACTTGGACATCCTCGTTTTCCAATAGCATGTGCATAGATTGTTCTAGATGAAGACTCAAGAAGGGTCGCCCTCCGACGCTGCCAAGTCAGTATGGCATTCTCGAAGGATTGAGTTCTGGAGGGCATGGCATACTTATAGGATGCAGTCAGGTTGGAGGTACAGTATTTGTGCTCATTCAACTTCTACACACTCGCGTTCACAGATTGAACTTCCCTTCACCATGCGCACTGCACAGCTGGCAGTCATTTCAGGACTTGTCCTTACGCCTTTGGCACACCCATTTCTTGCCTCTAATTCAGCCGCTTCTGAGCATCACTCCATTCAAGCCCGCCAGTTGTCAAATGCTGTGGACCAGTGGCGACCGCAACAGCGTTCAACTTACGTAGCAGAGTCCGGCGACATCTCAGTCCAGAGAACATCTGGGGATACGGCTGGCGATTACGTCCAGGCTGCAACAGCATTTGTCAGAAGCATTCATCCCGATGCTGAATTCCGTCAAATCAACGACAACTACGTCAGCAGCAATGGCATCGGCCATGTTTACTTCAAGCAAACAGTGAACGGTATCGACATCGATGATTCTGACTTCAATGTCAATGTAAGTTGATCGCCACTGTCACAGCCGCGAATCCATACTCAAGCCTTCACAGGTCCGTGCTGACGGCACAATTTTCTCCTACGGCGACTCTTTTCACACAGGTCCCACACCAGCGGCTGCACCGGCCCCAGCAGAAGTACTTGAGCCACAGCCCGCACTTGAGATAGTGGTCGATGTTCTGGCACTCCCAATCGATCCTGCCGAAGCACAGATTGTCGAGGAGACCGGAAAGTCTTTCGTGGTAGAAGGTCTAAGCAATGTCGAAAGCCCGCCGAACGGTCAACTAGTCTACTACCGCTCCGCAGATGGCAGTCTTGTCTCTGCGTGGCGAGTCGAGACCGACGTTGGCGATCACTGGCTTACTTCATACATCGCGGCCGAGAATGAGAACAATGTCCTTGCAGTGACAGACTACGTTGCAGATGCTGAGACGTATCAAGTGTTGTAAGTATCTTTCTCGCGAGGAATTCCAGCCTCCGACTGACCACGTCTTCAGCGAATGGCCTCTCAATGACCCGCGTGGCAATGAGCGCACTTCGGAGGTCCTTCCACGCGACATCCGCAGCAGCCCTCTAGGCTGGCACCAAGACGCGGATCAACAATACTTCGAGACTCGTGGCAACAATGCCATTGCTCAACCCAACGAAGATGGCGATGCGATCTTCATCGACGAGCCTAGACCGCAAAGCTCAGAGCTCGTTTTCGAAGCGCCTTTCTCGGAATCCTGGGAGCCAGCTGAATACATCAACGCCTCCACAATCCAGCTCTTCTACACTTCCAACAAGTTCCGGGATATCCTTTATGTCCTTGGCTTCGATGAAGAAGCTGGCAACTTCCAAACTTCTAATTTCGGAAATGGCGGCTCAGGAAGCGACAGCGTCATCCTCAACACCCAAGACGGCTCAGGCTTGAACAATGCCAACTTCGCTACGCCGCCAGACGGTCAACAAGGTCGAATGAGAATGTACGTCTTCAACCAATCCACACCACACCGCGATAGCTCTTTCGAAGCTGGAATCGTGATCCACGAGTATACACATGGTCTCACAAATCGCATGACTGGCGGTCCAGCGAACAGCCGATGTCTTGCAGTCCTAGAGTCCGGAGGCATGGGAGAAGGCTGGTCCGACTTCTACGCCACTGCCATCAGGGTGAGCGCAAGTGACACCCGTGACGCGGACTACCCGGTCGGTGACTACGCTTTCAATCGCCCTTCAGGTATCCGAGCATACGTCTACTCGACGGACATGCAAACCAACCCATACACGTACTCCGCCCTCAACTCCTTGACCAGAGTCCATCAGTTCGGCACAGTCTGGTGCACGATGCTGTATGAAATGCTCTGGAATCTGATCGACGAATATGGCAACACGGCTGCGCTTGAGCCTACCCTTGGAGACGATGGTGTTCCCACTGACGGAAGGTATCTGGCGATGAAAATCGTTCTTGATGCCTTGGCGCTGCAGCCTTGCAACCCCACCTTCATCCAAGCTAGGAGCGCCATCATTGATGCTGACGCTGCGCTTACGGGTGGCCGGAATCAGTGCCTCATCTGGTCTGCATTCGCGAAGAGAGGACTAGGAGAGGATGCTAGGAGGTCGGGAACAACTTATGTTGATGGCTTTGTGGTTCCGGATGGCGTTTGCTGAGCGCTATGTCATTGTAGGCATTGTGTAATGATATACCGGTTTGGAGCATGAAGCGTTCGACGGACCTAAGCCGCTAGAGAGACTGATCGGTGTATCTGCTCCAAGTGAGCTTGTCCACGCCTTACGATTCCGCCACTTCGAAATCTTATCAAGGTAGGGTGGACCGACTCCGCCATCTCAAGCGCTAACAATCTTCTGTCGCAGAGATGACCCATTTCCCACTTTTTCAAAGTGATCACGAGCAGCAAGCTCACACGTGCACCGCTCGCCGTAAACACACCTTTCTCGATAAGTCCAGAAGTCGAATTATCAGCATTGACCAGCGGTCGCTTCTCGAAATGATCAGACACATCTTGTCACGCAGGTGCACGGACAGTGAGACTTATTTTAGAAGGCGATTTTCTTAGTAGAAACAAGTCTAATTTTTTCTACGTACTCGACCCTAACGTATATATACTAGTCGATAATAATAAATACCTAAAACATCCTCGGCCTAAAATAACTCGTAGAGGACGTTACTAACTTATATAGCATATTATAGCTATATTAGTACATCTAGTAATATACCCCCGAAAATAGGATGTAAGGATAAGAATACTACTAAGCATCTATTTTCTCGCTCTTATAACTCGTCGTCGGTATTAATCTCGATAGGCTCGTCGATAGGTTCTAGCTTTATAAGACGAGCTATAGCCTTCTTACTCTTATTCTTCTTTATATTCTTTACCGCGTTCTATTTCTTCTTACGGCTCTCGATCTATTCGAGCTATTTCCGGATNTTACGAGATTTCTAGATGTACGGCTCGTCTTCTAACGGAGTTTCTTAACGAGAACGCTAGTTTTAGATATAGGGCCGGTCTCCTAGTAATATCTCGTCCTATGCGCGCTACCTAGTACTAAAGTCGTAGTACGAGGCGGCTAGAATAGCTATAGGGCGAGGATCGTTCTAAATATTTATTCCCGGGAGTATCTTACCCCTAAACCCTAGAATAGTCTTACCTCTAAATCGGCCTCGACTAGTACTAACGGTTAGCGATGCGGTAATATTCTAGAGCTACGTCGGCGAAGTAGTAATACTTTAGAGCTAAGTAGTTAATATATCGTTTCGAAACGTAAGTTAGTCGATAGTCGCTTATAGATTAGCGTTCTTCTTTATTAACTCGTCCTAAGAGCCGTCTATTAGGTAGTTGTAGAATACGTTCTTAACGTATTAAACTTCTCTCGCTATTATATTCTCGTCGAGACGGCCGGTAAGATCCTCCTAATTAATCTCGCCCTTATCTTTACCCTTTACGTTACGCTATAACTACTTCTTATAGGCTAGCTATATATTCTTCTCTAACGTTATAAGAGCCTCGTTCTAATTAGATAAGTTACCCTTCTAGGCGCGTAGTATATCGCTATTTACGATCTTCTCGGCATTTCCCTTTATCCGTACTAGGATGCTCTTAGCCTAACGAGTACCTCCCGAGTATCTCTTATTAGCGGTAACCTAAGCTTCTAAGCGAGATCCCTTACGCTTAGTATCGCTCTCGTCCTAAATGTCTTATTCTAAGGCCCTAGAGTCTAGCGTAGTAACTAGGCGATTACTAGTCTACTTCTTCGGCGTCGTCTTCTTTAGCGTATTTTAGGTTAATAGCCTACCCGTCTTCTTATTCTACGGCGGAGGTAGAGGTCCTATATCGCC